>MU400629.1:0-123165 GCA_022578965.1 Xylaria sp. FL1777 | reverse complement strand
ACCACCAGCACCACCAGCACCACCAGCACCACCAGCACCACCAGCACCACCAGCACCACCAGCACCACCAGCACCACCAACACCAAGTCCACCACTAACACCAAGTCCACTACTAATACCAAGTCCACTACTAAGTGATTGATTTCCTCGGCTAAATCTAGTGGCCTAAGTAACAATAAAAGTCCTTTTATTTAGCTAGTTACACTAGTTACTTAGTTATTTAAGCACTTAATTAATTAGTTAATTAATTTATTAGTTATTTATTAGTTAATTATAGTTAGTTATATAAAGCCTAATTAAAGCTAGCCTTTTTATTTTATTTGTACTATTTTATATTTTTTAATTGTTTAATAGTAGTTAAAGCAAAAGCTGCTTTAAGTTTTAAGCTATTATAAAGCAAGTTTTTATGCTTTAATTATTAGTATAAAAACAGCTATTATAGCTTTTGTTAATATTAATAGCTATTTGTTTTAAAGTATAACAATATTATGTTTTATTTATTAAATAATTATATTATAATTAATAGTTATTTAAACTAAGTATATATATTTAATTAAAAAAAAAATATTAAACTATATGTTATATAAGCTAGTTATATTAATAAGTTTATTAATAATAGCTTGTTAATTTATAGCTATAATAAATAAACAACTAAAAAAAGTTAGTTTTATTTTATTATTAAATTAAAGTATTAAATTATTTGTAATATTTTAAAATTTTTAGCTTATAATTACTTTATTATAAGTTTTAAAAAACTTATATATTTAAACAAAAATGTTAAAATAGCATAAAATAATATAATATACTTTAAGCATATTTTTAAAATATTAGCATTAATAGAAAAAAAAAAAGTAGCTTAAAAGTTAAACTTATTATTTATAGCTTTAATTTTGCTATAGCATACAGAAAAAAAAAAAGTTATATTAAAAAAGGTTTAAGTTTTTATAGCTTTAACAAAAACGATTTTTTAAATACGTTTAAGATTAAAGCAAAATATGCATAATATAAAGCAATTATTGTTATAAGTAATTTTATAACATTATAAACATTAATATTTAGCTTTAATAAAACAAAAACCAGGCTTTATTTTAAACAATAGAACTATTAAGCAGTATACATAAATAAATTAAAGTAATTAAAGTACTATAAACAAATCAAACTACTATAAATAAATCAAACTGCTATAAATAAATTAAACTACTATAAATGGATTAAGCTGCTATAAATGAATTAAGCTGCTATAAATAAATTAAGCTGCTATAAATGAATTAAGCTGCTATAAATGGATGAGTTAAAGTAGGTAGGTTAAGGTAGGTAGGTTAAGGTAGGTGAATTAAAGTGGGTGAAGTAGGTGAAGTGGGTGGTCTAGTAATTGTTTCCTTGGCCAATAATAGCGGCCTCGATAATCTATACGTAACACACTGCAGGCAGGTGCAAGGCAATGTACCTAGGTAAACGCAGAAGTACTACAATATAGAGGTACATACATATGCATATGCAGAAGTAAGCAAGTATATGTACATGTACATGTACTCCTAATCTTAAGAGCTGAAACTATACCCAAAAATGGCAAATCGAGACCCCAGCAGGAAAGGTCGGGCGGCCACTTTGTACCCTATCACAGGCTATCAGTGCTATTATACATATGTACACTGGAATGTAACTGACGTCAAAGCACTGGGCCTTGTCGATCGATAAAACGTACTAGGTACCTATTGTACCTCTGTACTATAGGACCAAGGGCAAATTACCTTGTATCCCGGTACTCAGACGGATCACAGACGGGTCCATCCAATTTCCCGTTCATTAAAACCTTGGCGGGTGCTTGCATTAGGCTATGTACCTCCCCTGGGTGTGCTGGGTGGCTGCCAGCATAAGTGGTTCAAAATTTTATCCCCTAATTTCCTGCGCTGTTGACGCTTATCGCTGCTAGTGCAGTTAACTGTACGCTACCCAGGTACTTGCCACACTAGATAGGTACCTGCTGTACAACCTAGCACTCGAAGACGGTAGGGGTGGCTTAGGCTGTGTTCGGGTGAGTGGGTAGGTAGCCACGTACATGTACCTCGAGACAAACAAGTACCGATCTGCATGTGTCGAGTCTGGCCTTGAATCACAAAAACTTGGGTCCCATCCCAACTCGATTTTCTTAAGAATTTTGAATCCCCGTGCGACTTCATCATCTTCTCTTCGAGAACCTCCACGCCCACGTCCGCGAGCTGAGCTAGAGAGTGCTGCCAACTGCTCTTCACATTCCTTGTACAAGTCCTCTTGGTTCTATAGTTCTTTCATATCCAGAATGGGTGCTCCCGGTAATGACGAGCGCAAGCTCGAGAGCGGCGGCGTGCCACCGCCATCGCGAGGCATTCACCCGGCATTCTACATCGCGTACGAGAGCAGCCCATCTATCTTCTAGGGTACAGCCCTTGTTGAAAGCGCATTACTGACACTCCCCGTAGATTGTGGATTGGCCTTAGTTCCAGTGTCATTCTTTTTAACAAATGGGTGCTTTTCAGTGCCAAGTTCGGTATGTCTCTCCTTGTCTAGGTAGTTCCAAGCCACCTGTTCAATAAGCAGCGCACACGGATAAATCCGACCAAGGACCAACTGACGAAATTCTTAGATTATCGTGAGTAATACTCAGCTTTTGCGCCTCGCTAAGGGCAGCAGCTTAACACCGTTGCGCCTGTATGCATGGACTGACCCTCGCAATCGACAGCTTTGTTCTTAACAACATGGCACATGGCTTTTGCTACGTTAATGACGCAGCTTATGGCCAAATTTACCACAACGCTTGATTCGCGCCACAAGGTGCCCATGAACACCAACACCTACATGTGAGTCCACGTAATAGAACGGACGCCACAAAATCAAAGTTCGCCTAATTTAACAACCGAAATAGAAAAGCCATTGTGCCTATTGGTATCATGTTCAGCTTGAGCTTGATCTTTGGTAACTTCGCGTACCTTTACCTGAGCGTTTCCTTCATCCAAATGCTCAAGGTTAGTTGTCCAAGTGTTTATCCGTTGATAGATTCCTGAATCTAACGGGACCATCTCAGGCCACCAATGCTGTTGTTACTCTCTTTGCGACGTGGGCCTTCGGCATGGCCGCCCCCAGCTTGAATAAGTTGGTCAATGTTTCTGCCATCGTTATCGGTGTTGCTATCGCCTCATTTGGCGAGCTCAAGTTCGACGGTCTAGGATTCATTAGTACGAACTCACTTGCGCTGCAGTTGTCCGAAGAAGCAATCTAACACCTGATTTAGTCCAAATTACTGGTATCATCTGTGAAGCACTACGACTTGTCATGGTCCAGCGTTTGTTGAGCTCTGAAGAGTTTAAGATGGACCCCCTGGTCTCTGTGTACTGTAAGAGACAACCCAGGCCCTCATTCATATTTTGAAGTACCAGCTGTGGCTTCATGTCGATACCGCCCTCACACCGCGCTATGTGCCTTTCGAAGCTTGACTCTAAAGCAAAGAGCTAATTTACAATTAGACTACGCCCCTGCATGCGCTGTTATCAACGGTTTCTTCACCATTCTGATTGAACTGCCCCGCATGACCATGGGCGACATTCTCCATGTCGGCCTGATCACACTCATTGCCAACGCATTCGTTGCCTTCCTCCTGAACGTTTCTGTTGTGCTACTAGTATGTCTTGACTATGGATATCGGATTAATGTGGTTGTAATGCTCACATTTGATTAGATTGGCAAAACTAGCGCTGTCGTTCTTACTATGTCCGGCGTGCTGAAGGATATCCTCCTAGTCGTTGCCTCTCTATTGATCTTCGGTGACCCGGTTACTCTGCAACAATACTTCGGCTACTCGATTGCCCTTGCTGGTCTGGTTTACTACAAGCTTGGCGCCGAGAAATTACAGCAGATGACTACGGACGTCAAGCTTACGATCAACGAGGTACGCCGCAGCAACCCAGCTGGTTTCAAGCTAGGTGTTATCTGCGGCGGCCTATTCCTTGTTGCTTTCACATTCATGAGCTGGTCTAGTGGTCTGCCAGCGACATCCCTCCCTACGCCTGCTGCCTAGTCTCTCCGATGATTCATTTGGTCACCCATGGCCAGCCTTTGATATCTTGCAAAGGTCTTTCGAATAATCACCCTGTTCTTTATAGGGGCTTCTTACCTTTTTTTTTAATACTGTCATGCCCTAGACTGGGAGAAATAGGTTAAAGGGATACATGGGTGAGAAGCGGGAAGAGCTGTGCTGTCGTTGTCCCCATCTACCCCGTCTATGTAACTTTACGTACCTTCTACAGAAGGTATTTTGTACGGCCCTACGGCTTTTCTTTCTCCTTGTTTTTGGCGCTCTGGTTCACGTATATATTTTAACGCCATTTTTCCTATTGGGATACGATTCTTCGGCTAGGGATATTTAACTAGACAAAATTCAAAGTTAATGATGATGATGGGATTACGGCTTAGGGTTTTCCGTTGTGAGTTGTGATTACAGGCCCCTACTAACTACTAGGAGTGAAACCGAGTTGAATAATACGATGGATGCCTATATACGATTAGGCCCAGAATAAGAACTTCAGGAATGAGTTAAGGCAGGCAGTTATGGAGTGCACAAATAAGAAACAGGCAGATCAACTTTTGCATGTTTCATGACAGACAAGAGCGAGCTTGACTGAGGCTGTGGTACATCGTGAACCTTCATTCGACATACGTTCGAGATACAGCAAGACATTGGTCAAGAGCGAGGAAACAACGCGTCATTCGTTAGGAACTTATGGGTACGAACGGTCTTTGACCGTGCTTTACCTCGAATTCAGCATGATTTTTTGATTGCTCAATGATCCCCCTAAATAAAATACAATAAGGGTTTGGACAAATATTGGACAGATCTGGATGTTGAGAATTATGAAACAAGAAAAAAGGTTAGGTGGATTGCAGTATCCCTAACTCGCAACCGGCACGCCAATGCAATGAACCGACCAGGTCTATTCCCAAACCATGAGGTATCAACAGAAAGAGCAAAGAATCGACAAAAGGGAAGAAAATTCGCCGTTGAAATCGCAGCCCAAGCGCCCAAAACACCTTCGGAATGAACTCATTAATCAAATCGTTATATCCCACTTGTCTTCAGATGAACAAGCAACCCCTATTTTTCGTTATTAGCCCAAGAAAGGTCACGCACGCACGCCTGCCCGCCGGCCTTTGTCAGGCCAAACTCCTGTCACTCCTAGCACTCCTAACACTCCTAACGCTCCTATCGCTCCTATCATCAAACGGGTTCCCGTGAAGTCTCGGACTCTCCATGGCCCGTCGATGAGCCCACTGCAGCGCCTCCATTTGCTGTCGTCTGGTCCTCTCCCTCGCCACCTGCGTCTGCGCGGACTTGCGCAGCGCCGCCTCCGAGGCCTCCTGATCCCTCTTCCGCTTCTCCTCCTCCTCCTTCTCGCGCGCCAGCGCCCGCGCCTTCCGGTCCTTGACGTAGAAGAAGATGAGCGTCGCCACGGAGATGACTACGACGAGCCCCAGCAGGATGCTGACGGCGATCCCGCTCGGCCTGATGGCTCCGGAATTGCTGTTGCCTGTTGGGGTAGGTGTGGATGTAGGTGTGGATGTGGATGTGGGTGTTGCTAATGTTTCTATCCTTGCCATGTTAGTCGATCTCTCCTCACGCGCGGAATCAATCGAATGCACGACTCTAGAGCGAAGAGACGGAGGGCTTACCTGGGCTTGTATCTGGACCGCGCCGCCTTAGCTCCGGCAATGAGACGCTTGCGTCGCAGCTCTGGAGGATAATCGTGGCCTCTGATATCGCCTCTGCGATTGTGCAGTGGCCTTCTACGAAGCAGCTCTGCAGATCACCCAATGTGACGAGATCGGGGACGGCGAGGAAGCATTCTTGTATTGCCTGTCGGTCCCCGCACGCTGCTGCTTCGGCTAGCATGGGGCTATTCTGCCGCACACATGTCGACCTGTCTGATTCTGATACTGATACTGCGCTGGCCATTGACGACGAGCTCAGGAGGAGGAGGAGGAGGCTGAGAAGCGTGGTTGGGAGCGCTGTGCTCGACGGTATATGCATGGTGAACATTCACCGCGTCGGCTGCGACGGGTAGACTGAGAAGCAGATGAGATGGATATTAAGAGAATGCTGCGTTAGGATGGATTAATCGACGCCGGTTCCTCGGTGTTCCGCCCGACTGCTGCTGTTCCTTCTCAGGAGCGCCCGTTTCGTTTGGTTTCAAAGTATACGTATGGTGCTGCAGGGTGGTATATCGGTTCGGTACGCAGACTGCCCCAACACGGGCAAACAGCAAGCAGACAAAAGAAAGATTATTATTATCACCGATCAATCTAGGTATTGATCACGTAGGCAGACACAGATCGAGCGAGAGTCTGTCTGTACAGGCAGAAGGGGGGGGCCAGATAGTAAGTAAATAATGCGTTTATAGAAATCTCTGTCGTATCCCGTATCTCCCGCGCGGACCTTTCTCCGCGCCCAATGCATAGCAGAGCATAGCAGAGCAAGCCGGTGAGGTGAGGTGAGCCTCATCTCATTTCCACGGCCGCGCCAGCCCTATGCCACATCTAACTTAACCCCGGAGAGCTGAGGGAGGCTTGGGTCCTTTTGGTCATGTAGGTCTAGATAAACTACTTACTTGCTTGTCTCAGCATACCCTTACTTACTTACCTACAAAACTTGGTCATGTATACCCACCGGTACCGGTATCGTGGCCCAGCCGCGACGCGTAGCTGAGCCTGCTAATGCCGCCAAGCTAAGGTGAGCTGAGGCTGACTTCACGCTGGGGTTGCTTATTATAGACTAAGGCTAGGCTGTCTGTCTGTGTGTCCGTCTAGTCCATAGGGCTAGCCCAGGTAGCTAGGTATGTAGCTAGGGAAGTATTTCATTTCTTTAAATTTCCTCGCGTCCGGTCACGAAAATAAAAATGATGCATCATGTTATTTTCCCCGCGCTTGTCGGGGGGGAAACATGTCATATGAGAGAAATGTAATTCCTCCTTCTCCGTAGGGCTGGGGGAATATTTGACGTCTTGCTTCAGAAGTCCGCAGCTATATCGGTATCTAAAACGGCTAAAACGCGGAAGGGAGCTTGGATCGCATCCTCCTCCGCTTGTTCTGTCTGTCAGTATGTTTGGTGTGTAATCCTGCCGTTGGCGATTTTTATAGATAGATAGATGGTAGGTATGGAAGTCCTACGGTAGGCCGGAAACGTGGGGCAGATGATTGGTAAAGTCGTGCACGTCAAGCCGAATCCGTCGCTAGGATGCATCCCTGTTCTGGAAATTCTACGGTGAGGTAGGATAGGACCCTGGCTGTGCTTATGTCTCAGTTGCGCCGACTTGATACTGCTTGATCCTTCACATGCTGCAAGCTCCAGCCATTCGACGTGGAACTAGACTGCATTGATTTGAGATGAATTTGAGATGGATGAATAAATAGGTACCTAACTGATGGTGTGATGGACTTATAGAAATCAACATCAGTTGACCATCACGGGATGTTACGGTGCTTAGATGGTCGATGACAGAGATGACTTTTGGTGTGTGCTCGAACGCATGATGGCGTAATACGTAATCTTACACTCCCTCCCCTTCGTCTTGTATACCATAAATACTATACAACTTATACTCAGCCCATAGACATGTGTGCCTTTTCTACCTTTGCTTTCTTTTTGCTCAAAAATAGCCGCCGATCGTCCAAGTGGTACATATCAAGTTCTAATGCGTATGCACTAGGCAGCTCTAATGTGCATTTCTGTTCACGCGAGAGCCATCCAGAATGAACGCCCGAGAGCCACACTCGAACGAAGGATCTTCGCCTGGTCCCCTACCTCTTCAAGTCCGCATTATCGCTGAGGTGAGTGTTGGTGGATGATTTATGATGACGATACTTGACGCGAGGAAGGTAAGAACAAGATATTATGGCTTCGCCTTGCCAACCTCGGTCTTGGTCCACGCTTGGAGCATACCGGCCAGGATGTTGGTCTGCATTGAACCTGGGAGCTCACTGGCTGACCTTCTCGGTCCATGGGCTTCGCGGAGGGAGGACCGTAATCTTCGACAAACTCGGAGTAATGTGAGACCGAGAGAAGCTGCCGCCTTGTCCACCTTGGCCGAGACTGAGAAAGCTCAAGCATCCAGCCCAAAAACGGTTGTGCAGGGAGCTACCTATGTAGGTATGTAAGTAGAACATGAAGCTAGGCTTTCCATGAAATTAACCGGAAACCAGCCCACAGTGGACCCACCAATCCCGCTCGCTATCCGACCCTCTAAAACGTGCTGAATGGAGAGGCAGCCACAGGCGTCTAAGGTTCCGATCAGATCTGATCGACCGGATCTGCTAAAGTTCCATGCTCGCTTTGGCTACATATCCGGACATCCGGGGTCTTCCGAAGTTTCTAAGCCTCGTTGTCTTCCAGGACTACACTACCCGTCTCCATGGCACTGACAATGTGATCGTCGCCTAACGGAGCATCAAGCAAACTTGCGAGCGGCACAGGATGGAGGACCAAGTGACAAGCGGCCAAGAAAACATTACACAAACCACTTCTGCCTAGGTACGTGATGAGGAGCTTATCGACTGATCTGATTTGTTTTTCCTTGAAGGTGTCTGCGAAAACAACATGCTTTAGCAATGCATGGCCAAGCCAAATTCTACCCAGAACACCACAACTGTGATAAGAAATTCGCCAAGCCTCAGTCTAAAACGTACCCTGGAATCAGATGTCTATTATAAAACATCAACGAATTATGTATGACAACGCACATACAGTAGTTATAATTCTACATACTTATTTATCATGTGTCTTAACTTGATTTAACGTTACCTAATAGAATAAAAGATTGTTTGACTTAATGCCTAACTACATGATTTCTTCTACTACTTAGGTAGGTATTACCTAGTAATGTCACAGTTTTCACACCCAGGAAATATATTTATTGATACCTACTCTGATGTTAACCCAAGAACTGTATTAAACTTCAAGAGCGAATAAATACCATGTCCAATTTATCAAATTTGAGTCTCTATTGCTAAAAAATGGAGTGAGAGAATAGCTGATCCTCATGCCAGGCCAGAATCAGGCATTGATGATAAACTGAATGTGTAAATAAATAGGTAGCAACTAGACATGCGCTAACTGATTTCTCGCCTTGCCTAGGTAACCCTATGACGAATGCACCACGACATGATACACGCCTTTAGGTAGTTACCTACTTAGACGTACGGTAGGTATCATACTGGTAGTACCTAGGACAGGTACGATCTAGAGCTGACGTCACGTCGAACGTGATTGCTCAGAAGCTACGCGGCTTCCCTTATGCCATCCCTTAAGTACCTACCTTACATCTTAAGTTGGCAATCCAGTTAAAGGCGTTGCGAACCTTCTCCTACAACTTTTATTCCATCAAGAAACCCATCACCTACAACCACATCAAAAACCAGGAAACCCTTTCTAAAAAAACATGCCTCTAATTGTTCCCGGCATTACCGACAAGTCTGGGGGTCTCACCCAGGAGTGGACCAACAAGCTAGTTGGAAAGACCGTGTCCGATGACTCGCACAGCGAAACGGTCAGTATATGCCCGGCTTCCTTGCTCTCTCACTTCCCACTCTTCGGCATAGGTCAGCTAATATGTGTTTTCGTGTGCCTTGCAGAACTTCTGCAAGAAGGACCTACCGCAACAATGTCGCGTAATTCAACCTGGCATGATGGTGACCAAGGACTTCAATCCCGACCGACTCAATGTCCACGTCAAAGAAGACGGCACTGTCTCTCACGTTCAGCACGGCTAGGCGCGTTCCGGATCCCAGATCCCACATCCATACATCGGCTGCGACTACCTACACTCCTTACTAATGCGATACAATAATGCGACCATGGTGCCGAGGCAGGAGATGGTAGGACTGTATGAGAAGGAATAATGGCTAATGTAGTCGTTGTCTGTACGAATAATGAAGAATGATTCCACAATAACGACTTTCATACGACCACGTATCACATCCCACATGTCTCATGTACGTCATACAGTAAAGTGTATGTGCAATATTCATCTGCACAACCTTATCTATCTAGGTTTGTCATGGGAGCCTAGAGACACAGGCATGACGATGGCGGCCTGGGCTCTGCGAGTGCCATCCCAGAACGGTTAGCCTCCTTATAAGACCCCACTTGGCGGAACTGCCCCTCGCCCTAATTTGGCAATGAGGGGCACGAGTGTTCGCGCGTCTACCGATGGGATTGCCCCTCCAACTTTCACAAGCTTCCAGAACATCATCATACTATTGACTCGTACAACAATCAATTGCATCTTCCGCGGGACGGAGCATCCAAGATGTTTAAGAAAGAGTAAGTCAATTTTTTCCCGAGTCCTAGTCGACCATGTGACCAAGACGTCTCAAATTATCACCAATGTCTCTGCAGGGAAATTTCCCATAGTTTAGAACCCCGCCTTCCTCACCATCGCCCCTGAAAAAGACCAAGCTTTTCGGGACTGACGAACTCTTCCGATACTCTCTAGGATTCAAGCAGCGCCCAAGTCAAAACTAAAGTCTTCAGTACAGCGATCTCTCCGACAGTCGCTGTTGACGACATACCCGCTCCTGCACCGCTACATCGATGAGATCCTCCCTAAGAAGGGCTCGCTGGCGGCTATGAAGCTGCCCGACCGATGCACGTTATATGTTCTAGACGGAGAGCCTCTCTTTTTCCAGCAGGACACGGCCACACTCTTACCGCACCTCAAGCTTGTCCATCGTTTCCCCGCCGCCTTTCCTAGCATACGCATAGACCGTGGCGCGATCCGCTTCGTGCTCTCAGGAGCAACGCTCATGGCACCCGGTCTGACTTCTGCCGGAGGACGATTGCCTAGCGGCATCCTTACTGTTCGCGCGGAGGACGGTGCGGGAGAGGGTCTGGACGAAGAGGATAGGTGGACGAGGGAGCTGGAAAAGGGCGAGCCTGTTATCGTGAGGGCTGAGGGGAAAAGTGAGGCATGCGCTGTGGGGTTCCTGGTCATGGGTACCAAGGAGGTGAAGGATAAGGGCAAAGGACCCGTCATTGAGGATGCGCATTACCTTGGCGATGGCCTATGGAAGGTGGTTACAGATTGATGGCTCAAACTAGCGTCTACCCGTTCGACAGGCACGTATGAGCCATGGAGAGGACGACCAGGTAGCCTCGCTCGACATTGAATTAAGCCCAGCATTGGGCACAGATCTCCCATAAGGCGGGCGGAGAGCGGATGGGAGTGCCGGAGGACCAAAATAATGGTCATAACATCACCTCTCATAATTTGTAATGAACCTGTACTAGAGTCCAAGCCGAAGTATGGAAGGGATTTGATAAAGAACATCCGATGGACAAACCATAACCAAGATTTCACACGACGCCGGAACACACCACTGGCCACCTACCGTGACATCTTCAACTATATCTTGCTGACTACTCGTATGTCGTTTCGTGAGCTGGATTACCTCAGTATCTACCTTATAATGCACATAGGCTACAAATCTATGATTTACCTTTCTTTAGAGTTATGTTGAATTTAGCTTCATAAACGCTAAGATATCGCATCTAAGCTGAGAGTGAGCTTCAACATCTTTTGTCTCTTGTTTGCTGACGAGAAGTTGATGTATGCCCGAACATATGCTCTATTAAATGACCACTGATGAGGGACCAGGTACGAGGAGGTCGAATACTGTCATTGATTTGCTTCCTATTTAATCGAGCAGAGAAAATAACTTAACTTCCTCCTGAAACTCTACCGGGCACCTACTTAAAGTTGGGTAGTCACAAGATGTAAATAGTCTCAACTTTAAAATGTACTGTCTATTGAGCGGACCTCGGAAGGTTTATTTCCTTTGGCCATCTTCCTCTTGTTATCCTAGACTTGACATTAATCTTACGTTAAAAGTGCAATCCTTATAAATTGACCGGGACAGCTACTCTATAGCAATTCGTTCAGCTTCTACCCAGATGTTATGTTCATAGGATTCGCTGCCTCCCTGATACATCCTCAATCGCGTTCTCTATCGCATCCCCATCGTGAAGATGGCCGACAGCGCCAACGCCGTAGATGAAAGCAGCGTGCCCACTGCATTGCCACTGCCCTACCATCGGATCTTCGACCCTTCCCTAGACGCTAAGTACAATAAAATCCCGGCTGATGAACTCATCGTTAACAACCAGGTGAAGAAGGTGTTCCAGCTCCAGATGCAAGACCCATCTACAGGGGCTCTTCGGTTTGACAGCGGTACTGTAGTCATGCAGATCTGTACTGTTAGCAATTGCCGCTTTCGCACTCCTCGCCGCCGCAGAAACTCCGACCCGAAGGCGGCGTGGGGCCTCTATGTCTACGGAAATTCTCCCTACAATGCCAACGGTTTGGTGGCAGACGCCTTGCCGCAGACCACGGCGTTCTCTAGCATGGACGCCATCTCGCGTGCCTTGGATTTTATCGGGTACATGGCCTCCCTGCACCATTCCCTTTGTGACTTCAAAATCGTATCGAACTGCTCGTGGGCAGCCCAAGTACTCTCGTTTTGGGCCGAGAGACTGGCCAAAAATGACGGCGTACAACAGCCTGGCATGCCTCTGACAAGGTACACACGGATCAAGCAAGTTAATGACAAGTTTCATGCGATGGAGAACAGAGGCATCAAGATCCAGTTCTGGTTCACGAAGACATTTAGATTGAAGGAGACGAGAGCGCTTGCCAAGGTGGGCTTAAAAGGGCACAAACGTGGGCCTCAAGTCTAAGGGTATCTGAGTGAGCTCCTGGCTGAGAGTTGCTTCATGTGTGCATTGCGTATACTGGCATAATGACACGGGCCTGGGTGCTAACCAATTGGTCGTTCGGCCAGGAGTGTTCTTCAACATGGGTGGTCATTCTGTTCTGTCTTGAAGGAATGAGTCAATAGTGGTACCTTTTCGAATGGTGCATATTGCTACTATGACAAGAGTTAAGCACTTTATTAACTATTAGCATTATGTGACTAACGTCAATAAAACCAATGTCTTATTGAGAGACCGCAACACATGTGAATTTAATGCCATACCTTTTTCACCTCTAACCAGATTACACAGTCTTTCACCCATCCTTCGTGTATCTGGATAGCTGTCGCCATCGATACCCGTACCTGAATACAAGGATGGGAATGGGAACAAAGACGAGACCCATCCCTGCTAAAATAGATACTCCTGGCCCCCAATCGAATCTTCTTACGAGAGGGTCTGTGGCTAAGGGTAGCACCGTACTCATGAGACAGCGCGCAACAATAATGGCCGTCATTCCTGAGGCGGCGTATAGGCCAAAGGCGTCGACGATGTACGCATTCAGGGGTAGATAGACGAACATCATCGTAGTGCCCATTGCCCCGACAGTGAATAGTAACGCTGGCCAAGGCAGTCGCATTTGCGCGGCCCAGCCGTACGCTGCGACACTGAAGGGAAGAAGGATCGCACCGACGATGCTGAGGGGTAGCCGGAACTCGGGCGCCCCAGCTCCCTTATGCCGCTCGCGCAGCTTGATGTAAATCTTGTCAAGTAGAACGTTCATTAATATTACGCTGATGATCGAGCCAATACCTGTACTTCCGGTTAGAGAAATTCGTCTTTCAATAAAGAGCACGGTAGGCTGCATAGCTTAGAATCCACTTACTGAACGATACAAATGCTAGCCCCGAGGCAGCCGCTGACAGATCATACAACTGCTGCAAGATATCCGGCAAGGTCGTGGAAATCACGTAGTAATAGCTGAACGAGACAGCGCCGTACAGCGACAGGACCTGCAAGACGCTCGACCCAGAGAGTACGATGGCGGGGCGGACGGCGCATTCCCAGATCTTGTGGAGGCTCGACTTGCCGTCGTCGACGTCGAAGACGGTCCTCAGCCTCGGGTTCCCCGTCTCCCTCCGCAGCCTCGCGGCCCGGCGTCGCAGCACCGCCACCTTGTACGTCTCGCGGAAGCAGGTCAGGAAGGCGAGCTCGCAGGCCAGCGCCAGACACGCCGAGAGCCACAGCACCCAGCGCCAGCCCAGGGTCTCGGCGATGGCGCCCCCGATGGCGGGGCCCAGCGAGCCCCCGACCAGCGGCGCCAGCGCGATGAAGCTGATGGCGGACCCGCGCTGCTCCGAGACGAACATGTCGCCGACGATGGCCGGGCCCAACACGTTGGAGGCGACGGCGAGGCCCGTCAGGGCCCGCGCCCCGATGAAGAGGGGCGTGCTGCGCGACAGCGCCGCCAGCGCCGTGGCCAGGATGAAGAGCGCGTTGGCCCCGTTCATCACGGGATACCGCCCGTAGACCTCGGACAGCGGCGCGATGAGCAGGGGGCCGGCGGCCTCGCCTAGCTCCCAGATGGTCACCAGCAGCACGCTGGCGGATTTGCTGACCTTGCCGTCGTCTAGGTCGTAGACGATGTGGTTTGCTATCGGCACCACGGAGATGCATGTGAAGGTTCTGAATAATCACATGTTTTTAGTTAGTTAGTTATCTAACGGGACTATGTGTGTATATATATATATATGTATGTATGTATACTTGAACAAGATAAGACAAGACGAGACGATGGCACGTACACCGTGAAGGCCATCAAGCAGAGCAGGAGCACGACCCCCCACTTGTACGCCGTCGGCCACTCCATCGGGTTCTCGGGGTCGCCCGAGACGTCGAAGTCGATGATGTCCTTGTGCGCCACCCCATCGTCATGGCAGCGCTCTGTGTCGACGATTCGGACCTCTGCCAGCAGGGGCTGCGTCTCGTCCATCTTCGGGGTGATGTTTAGTCCAGATGAGAACCTTCGAGATCGCGGGCGTATATCTTACCAGACGCGAAGAAAATAGATACAAGATAAATGGAATGGAAAGTTAAGATTCGAGCTTTTGGATTCGAGATGCAAAAGTACAAATATTCAATGGTCGACAGGGGTTGAGCTATGGGCTGGTTGCGGCCCGCAAATCAACGAACCGCACAACTGCGGTCGCCGGCGGGGTTAGTATGTGTACTAGTCTACCTAGTCTACCTAGTTACCTAGTCTGGCATAGGCATTGCATCGCGCCCTTCACCTTACCTTGACGACATCGGCCGACGCCCACATTGTGTCTTTGCACTCTACTACACGTGTGTACTCACCAGCTCCAAGGGTGGTGGTGGTGGCGGTGATGGGATGGTGTCAGCAGCCTTTGACGATCCACTCTCGTCGTCGTCGAGATAAGGGCAGAATAAGGGCGTGCTGGCTGTCAAAGCAATTAGAATAATTGCTTTGCGCTAAGCTGAAGCCGAAATCGAAAGCCTGCTGTCATGTTTATGCGGTGGATATATCGTGTATGCAGTGACTGACTAGACTACATAGTAGATAAAAAATGTTGCTGAGAAGATATGTAAACTCGGCAATGTCATGAAGAGCATTTCCTTTAAAAATGAGCCCCTGTCTCTGTACCCCTGCAATGCCGATACTGCATTTGGCATCCGCGTGATACCCTATGCGCATACAAACGCCAGCCCTAACCAATCACAACAAACTCGCGGAATATCTTCGACTTATTTGATGGTTAACGCCAAATCTCAGAGACTTCGCCGCAAATAGCCAATGTTGACATTCTCGTTGTAGGGCACCATACCTGGACCGATGACAGCCGACCGAGTCTTGCCACTCAAGCTGCCCATATGAGGCGTATAAATATTGAGGGCCTGTCGTCTGAAAGAGTTGTTTAGACTAGGGCGCAAATAACCGCTACCTATTAGAGAGATGTCATGCCAAGCATAAAAATAGTTGACTAGGTAGGTAGTCTACATGTACTTAGCACACTACGTCGGAAGATTTGCGGATGATATGATACGCGTTATCGACGCTAACGATTCGTTCCGTCACCGCCATCGGATACCTTGGACGACCAATAAGATCTAGATCCGTCTATTTTCTTTTCCAGGTTGCAATCCATCATAATCATGCACGCATTACCGTCTGACGCCATGAGAGGAACGCGGGGCTCTCTCCGCGAACGGTTTTACTATATAAACCCCGGATTAAATTCCGACAAACTCACGCGGGGGCTTGAAGTTGCATTGACAGCTTTAGGTACTTATCAAGGTTGCTTAAGGAAGCATGTATTGAAACATAAAAAGGTCTCCCGTTTAACGGTCCGACCCGCTAGATGACAAGCCCGTTTTGTGTATCCCTTACCTCGGCCTCCCGCATGAGCATCCACTAGTCACAAAACCAACAGGCGCAACTCTGGGTGATGAGACGGCCGGGTGATGAGACGGCCGGGTGATGAGACGGCCGGGTGATGAGATTTCAAGTGTGACCGATCTATCTGGGTCTCGCTCCTGCACTACGACTTCGCGGCCGCCGTGCTCATTCGCAATGTCCTCCCGGTTGACAACCGGACAGCCGTTGTGTCACACACGCTGAATGCGCTGCACACCCTATACGCTAACCAAATGCGTAAGTTCGGTGAGACACCTAGGTAGATCTCGTGTTCAGAAGTGAGGCTATTCAGCCCTCGCTTATCTGAGAATTATTAGCGGACCCCTGAGGTCAGGAAGGGGCACACCAATTGTATACTACGTAATATACCTATAATATTTAGCTCAGCCTTATAAAATAACTATCACAATAATTTTTTCACAAAATTATTTCCACATTTAAAAATGATCTCAGCGTTCTGTCCAACATTATGTTCTAGACCCCCCTAACCCTAGCACTGAAAATACCGATCTACATCTTTTTCTCTAGCGCTAACGCGGCACTCGCTGGTAGAGAGAGACCATTCAACAAACCCATATTGACTTCGGCCACCACCCTCTCAGTAGGTGCAAATGGCAAGGGGCTATACCTACTAATCGGAGCGCTAGGGTCCTGCGATCCTGACGTTAGGTAACTCGCCGAGGTAAATCTAACAATGTCTTTCTATCTTTCTATCAAACAGTGTTTCGTCAACTAGCCTCTCGTCACGTAGTCTCTCGTCTTCATTCGCTAGACCCGAGCAACAGCATACACTATAATAGCCAATATAACCACGGCCGTTGATAAGCTAACTCTTCTTGCAAGTGTTGGCCCCCTATCCGTGCCAGAAACTTGACCGGGAAATTGTTTGACTTGTAGCGCCTGGACGGTCTTTCTGAGTGCAAGCGCCGGTGTGCCGCCTGGTGTCAGAGTCTCGATTTTCGCTTGTAGCCGGAGGCGCCACCTGTCTGTCTCATTGTCTCCTCGTCTCAGCCCCTTTGCTAGGATTGTCCGGCCTGCCTCCTGGGCTACCATGTGATCGAACATACTTTCTTCCCCTAGACGACCATCGGGATTCTCTAGGTAAGTCGCGTGCCTCTTCCAGAGCCTGTCTCTCGTTTCTCGCGCGCTTTGCAGCAAGCATTCAGCATCGGGCGCATCACCTCTGCTGGCGAGCAGCTTTCCGAGCCGGAACTGCGCTCGGGCGATTGACTCTTCCGGCCTTTCATTTGGAGACTCTAGCGCTTGCCTCAAAAAGACCCTATGCGAACAATCGAATATCCCGTCAGCTTTTCTTTCCGCTCCTGGCTGCGAAAGCTCTTCTGGATGATACTTACTCAGCTTCTATGGTGTTCCCCCCTATTTTCCTCGATGACGCCCATGAAATAGCAGGCGTCCAGCGTGGCCCTGGCCACAGTACCGAAGTAGATACACCGTCGCTCGAGGACTTGAAGCATCTTGTTATAGGACACAAAACAGACGACAACGCCGAATTGTTGCCGCCAGCAGAGCGGGTGACCGTGGCGAAAATGCCACCGAATACACACTAGACGATTCGATAGTTCGGGACAATCTGGCAAGCTACGTGTCACGGGTCAAGACTGATTGCTGCTGGCGTTGATCAAATGGCCCGTGCTTCTGGCTCTCCATTCGGAAAATTTCCCCTTTACCTTGCACAGAGAATTCATGCTTCCACCGAAGAGCATTTATAATGTCAGAATCGGTATCAAATGTCGAGTCGCCGTCATCACCCACGTAGCCAAACTCGATGATATAATATTCCATCGGATAGCTGGTGTAACGGGCTAGCTGTACCAACTCGTTATGGGGCATGAACCAAAAAAAGCTATTGAGCTGATAAGGATAGAGAACAAACTCCTCGTCGTCCATAAAGTGTACCCGCAGTTGTCTAGTGCTGGCAGATATGTTGATGAAAAAGTTATGAATGGAATTGTAGAATGTTCCAGTATACGTAGGGAGCGAATGGTACGGCGTTTTTGTGTGACGACTTTGTATTAACTGGGATTTGACTTCGCTCATTGTCGCCGCCGCTTGTTTCGCAGTAAGCTCAGCATATGTTGTGTAGTCAGTAGAATTAATCGTGTTACCGAATAATTCTTCGATAAGTAACTGACCGACCAGCTTCGTGGTGTCCGTCAATCCGAGGGAATTTGATAAGACGACAACTGCACTTCTAGTCTCGGGGAACATAGCGGCGAATGTTGTATAGCCAGGCATATTGCCCTCGTGGAAGAAGCCTAGTCGTGAAGGCAGTCCCTCGCCAAGCATAGGGTCGATGCCAGGGCCACGGCCGGGCCCCATAGGTGCTGGAAGCTGCACACGAAGCCACCCGGACGCATAAGAAACTTCTCGAAGGGTGGCCAGTGGCACGGAAACCATGCCTTGAAGAATATGGCTCAGCTGACGAAGTGGATTCTGGGGAGGGATGGGCGTGCGATTCTCTATCTCTGAGTTGGCAGCATCGATGAAGGCATTGTACAAGATGAGGAGATCATGCACCGAGCTTCGGACACCACCAGCGGGGCCCATCAAAACATCATCGCCATATATAGGCGATGGGACGGGGAACACGGAAGCATTTTGCAACGCGGTATACCCCTGGGCGACATTGTCAAAGTGGGAGGGTAACGTTGTATAGAATGTTCGCGTCATATTCAGGGGTTCAAGAATAGCATTCGTCATAAACGTGGAAAACTTAGTACCGGACACCTTCTCAATAAGCTGACCCAGGATTTCGTAGCCTAAATTGCTGTAGATAAACTCGGTTCTCAAGTCAGCAGCAGGAGGAACGTAGCTGAGAAGTGAGACAGCCTCGGCACGAGGGATTGGGATCTTGTTGTGTGAGGACAACCAAAACGAATCATACGAAGGCAGGCCAGTTCTATGCGAGAGGATGTCGGTGACTGTGATATTATTCGCAGGGTCATGCGGCGCCCGCTGGAACTCGGGTAGTATCTCATGCAGTTGCGTGGTCCACGAGAGTTTGCCCTCATCGACAAGGATGCCTACCATAGCCGCCGTAATGGCCTTGGTCAATGAACATACCACATAGACCGTGTCCTCGTCCGGAGGGAGGCCGGCATCGACATGGCGGAAACCAAAGTTTGCTTGATGCACGATTTCACCCTGATGGAGAACACCCAAGGACAGCCCGGGCGTTCCCGCGGTTTTAGAGATTTGTTCGATGATGGGGCCGAGGGCTTGAAGTCTTGTGAGAAGCCTAGGTGGAGCCGGATTTCACGGTTAGCGGGGGATTTACGTTACGGGGGTCGCCGTTCGAATGGGCGCTAAGGGGGAAAAAGAGAAGGGATGGATGTGCCGAATACTTACATGTCCGCTAGGGATTTCGTGTGAAGAGGAAGATAAGATCTCTATTGTTGATGAAACAACTCGAGAGGACGGCAGTAGAACGAGCGAGAGCGTCGAAGAGGAGTGCCAGAAACATGGAATGATGAATTATTCATACTACCTATGTAAAGGGCTTTGCTTATTTATATACATGTAGAATATACCTGCTGGCACCAAGTGGTTGTATCTGAATGGCTGGAAAGCTAGGTAAGGGAGTGAACGGCTAAAGCTACATACTGCGCCTAGGTGAGTACTAGTAGGGTATTATAGGTAATTATTAGCTCAATTGTATAATTACCTATTACTTTCTATTTTCCCTCTTCCCACCTAACTATCGTACTTCATGGCATTGATTTCGTCACCCACGACACCATGATCATAGAAGTTAATCGGCATGCTCCCCTGACAGACGAAAGCCACGACGGGCCAGTCCCGCGGATCCGGCTTCGGGGTCGTGGGCGGGTTCCTGCGCCTGATGATCCAGGGCGGCACACCTTCGTGCATATCCTTCCCATCGGGGTATGCGGCTCCGAAGACGCGTTTGAAGTCCGGGCTGAACGAGAACGCCCACCACCGCTTCTTCCAGTTTTCTCCCTCACACAAACCACGTCGGAGGGCGTCTAGAAAGGGCTCGTAGTGCGTGGACATCGGCGCGTCCCGTGGCGATCCCGTCTCTATTTTCGGATTCTCAATCTTGCATGGGAACATGGCGAGCTGTAGGCCCTTGTACGTGCCCGTCGGGTCCCGCTGAATGGACGCGTACTCGAGGAAAACGACCTTGTGCGACCATGCCGTCTTTTTTCTTTTCTCTTGACTCCACTCTGAAGGCGGTCGCCAGAAGTAGTGTCTGATGAACGTCCCCTTCGTTGCTTGAGAATCGAAGTCCGCGCGCTGGTATTCATTTGCGTCACCCTCGATGTATAGCAGGTGGTTTGTATCCATGTAGCCAATTTTATCGTCCGTCCTGACTTTGTCGCTTTCTATGTTGAATGTATCTTTGTACGCTTTTTTGGTGGTAGGATCATATAGCATACCGTGAGACCATACAGGCAATGCTTGATCATCAGGGCCACTCGAAGTATCGCCTATGGTCAGGCACAGGTTACTGATCTTCTGCGCCTGGAAGTTACATCTGACTAGCGGTGTGGCAAGAATGATGCTCTTCGTCTTCGCTGTCCACCCGGCTGGTAACTTATCTCGTAGCTTACTCCCCTGGCGCTTTAACTTCTCCCCCTTTTTGAAGTCTGTGGGAACATTGAGCAGTGAGCTAGCAACAATCTCTCGATAAGATTCTAGCTTGTTGAAAGTGGTAGTTGCCGTGTCGAAATGCAACACTGCCGTCTTCTTAGCATCGTCGTATTCGAATCTGAACCAGGTCAGAGACATGTCCATCCCGCCTGTAATTGTTCCGTCAAAGTCCCAAAAGGTGATTGTTTCGTTAGGATCAAGAAAATCCGTGGTGTTTATTTTGCCCGTCTTACTCTGCAGGAAACCAATTGAGGACATTGCTGTATCCTTTGTGCCAACTAGGAATTCGATCTTATCTTTAATCTTCTCATAAACCTTCTTCCCTTTAGAGAAAGTCTGCAAGGCGTTCGAAATAGACCAATCGGGAGCGACGAAAGACAATGCCGAGAGTCCCAAGTTGACGAGATCTTCCACCACATGCGGATCTGCGCGGGCAGTCCAGTATTGCAGAGTTTGGCCTGAATCGTTGACCAAATTAACCGTGATGGCGCCAGTAGGTATACTTGCAGCCACTGCTTCCACAGTCGCTGAGCTCTTAGCCCCAGACTCACTCGATGTCAAAGATAGTTTTAATTTTCCATTTTCCCTGGGATCGCTACTTTTAGCCTCCAGTATCAATCGGGCGGACCTTGCAGTAAATGAAATGATTAGTGCCTCGTCTCTTTCAAACTCTTCGAGTTGCAATCTATCCCGTTTAACCTGACGGCCTGTTGGCGAGAATATAAGGATCTCCGTCGTTTCTCCCACAGTGATATCCTGAGGTACCGACAACACAATCAAATGATCGTGTATCTCTGTGTAGCCTGAGATAATACCAACATAGACAGAAGAATTCCGGTCATTCTTGACGTTCACAATGTTTTGGACGATCGGATGAAGTGAAGCGGCAATATCACGTTCATCCTGCCAGGTGAACATGACAGAGAGATCTCCATGACTTCTAGCTTCTACCCTCTCAACCAGGGATTGGTTAAATGTGAATTCGCATTTTTCTCCCTTATGAACGAGTGATTGAGTTGGAGTTCCAGCCACACCCGAAACATCCTCGAACGTGCCACGGTAGACGCTTGGAACTCCGGATATAGTCCAGTACGCACTGAATGGTTGGTCGTGGAGCAAGCCCTCCGGAGCGATGAGCACGAACGTTCCATCTTGGTAAGGGTACTGAAGGTTTCCTTGATATATCATGATGGCCCGGAATCTTTCTTCGAACAGGGTAAGAAGAATTTGAAAAAAAGTTGATATTGCAGAGCTACCGGATCGAAGTAGCTATGTGCAATCCTAATTGCGAAATGGGTATGAAATACTATAATTAGCCCAATACGAATGAGGACGGGGAATCCAGTTGGTGGTATAGTATGTGCTGCTAATTAAGTGCACATTTTTAAATAAGCATACCCTTCACTCTACACGCTGTATCTTCCAAACCGCCGTATTCGCCAAAATATTGGCGCATGAACTCACCAGGACTGCATCGACCCCCAGAGCCTCAAACGAATCGTCCCCCCGCGCTCTTCGATAAGCCGCGTCAGGCGACAGTACAATGAAACATTAAATAGACTGTGTGATATCCTCCAAGAAAGGTAGGAGGCTATCTTGGTGAGTCATGTCTACTGTTAATTCACATGTAGGTCTTTCATGAGATGGATGATGGGCCACTATATTGAGAAGGGCTAATAGGCCATTGCAAGTAGAAGCTAAACTGGGGTGCATCATGTAATGCGGCTTACCTCTAATAGAATGCAACTGCATAAGGATGTGATGAGACCGACTATTGGGTACAGCAAGGCCATTTGTGCATATTTGCAACATTTTCAGCTGGTAATGGCCCCATTCCCCTCATTTCTCAACGTAGTCGTGCCTAAAATCCACCGCTCCTTGAATTTCCGAAAGTCCTTAGATCGGCTAATTCGTACTGGGGAAAATTAAAGACCGAATCTATGTGTGCAGCAGATTAGAGCGTCGGGAAGTGTCTGTTTTGTTGTCATGTTCTGACCCATGGCGTGAAGCTTGATGATCAACTCATGTATCTAGATAGCCAGATAGACAGTACTATTATTGAGTGTTCTTTACTCCCCTAATTTAAAACTTGTATTGGTCTGTGTTTAAAGCCAGTATTATTTACTACCTGTCAAGATGATCTTACTGCAGCATCGTAGAGGAAGACAGGGAGGGGCATTTTCCCAGATTAAACAACCGTCGAAATCTTGTAAGCCGCGCCCAGCCCATTGCTAGTAAGAACATGAAGAAAATAGTTATCAGCCCATAATTGAGCTACCGTAGACGAGGCACCACTGATGTCACTCGTACTGAGCACTTTTGTTGCTTTGGTATTGGATGCATCAAAGTGATAGACATCGCCGTCGCTAGTAGCATACCACGTGTGACCACCGTCTTTGAACTTGTCCCCCGATTTTGCAATGGCGACGATCTTGGCCGACGCGGAGAAGGAGTTGAATGACGTAGTGGGTTTTCCCGTCGTCTTGATATCGATCCAGCCTATGGTCGGCGTTTTTCCGTCGCTACCATTGCTGCGCCAGACAATGTAATCGTCGAAGCATACTATCGCCTCGGGGTGCGTGCTTGAACTCGCGAAATATGTTTCGGTGCTATCATCTTTCTTCCACCACTTGATCCTCCGTGCCTCCGATGAGCCGGACTTAGCTTCCATTAGTACCACGGGCACAGGGTACAACCCACCCGTGATGCCAATGTCCAGTATCACTCTCTGTAGTCTTTCGCTGGTAGGGAATGCGAAGCGATCACCGTGGCCGCTGATAACGCGATAGTTGTCCTTGGCGTCACAAAGTGCGATTAGGTTGCGCTTGGAATAAAACTTGGAGCAGCCGTGAAAATCGGACTTTTGCCTCTCAAAGTTGGACAGCTTGTAATCCGAAAGGTTGGTATACTGAACATAGTCGACAGATTCTCCAGAGGCTATCGCGTGAGTGTACAGGATAGGATTTGCAGTTACTCTGTCGTATCCAAGGTAAAATGGATATTTGGGAGGGTAAGTCTGCGTCTTCTTGTCGGGCGCGATGAGTTGAATTTCAGGCCATTCCCCGGCTGCTGCAGTCCCGGAGATGATGTTCTTGAGGTAGAACTTGGAGTCATCGCTGCCATTTTTGTCACGTCGGACGACCACGCCATAGCCATCTTTACCGATCGTACTGCTGATTTGATCGGTCTTAAGCTTAGAACCGAATGTGAACACTATATTTCAATGTTAACTATCAGTCTCGTATAGATCAATGTTAGAATGTTACCTCTTACCAGATTTCGGGCTCATTTCGTTAGTAGTGCTAATACTTGATAATCTATCGTACCGAGTTGTGGTTCTTTGGATGTATAGGTTAATTCAATATGTCATCTCTAGGGATTTTTTTTGGTGTCTAGATTTCCTATCGATTGAGCGTCCTAATCTTATTACGCTCATACACAGAGCGCCCGACACGTCGAAAACTATCAGCTGTTGCAGAGAAGCTCCAATTAGTGGGCAGACAGACAAGTTCCGGGTTAGTTCCCTTAGATCATCTGCTGATTCCAATAGTCCTTGCAACGAACCCTCCGCTTGACATCAGTCGCGCTCGGACACTTCGGATGTACGCAGAAGGGAGAACTATGCATATTCGGCATCATCAAGACACGTTGATACGAGGAGTGAGGGGGATGATTGAGGCTCAACAAAGACTGTCGTGGGGGCAGATGGAGCGAATTAAACATGAAGGGTAGACTAGACCCAGGCACCCCAGTCACAGTGTGAACGGACTATGACCAATAGTGATGGGAGTAGTATGCATGACTAATTGATTTGCCTGCTAGGCAACTAATATTGATGACATGCATGGGACCCAGTGACAATTCCGGCAAGTGATACGACGCGGCCATGTTGTATTGGAAAGATTGAGCTGAACTTTGAGGCTCTGCTCCTTGATCGGAATAACACGGGCATGTCGATGTGGTAAAAACGGCCAAAAAAAGCTTAAGTCATTGTGGGGGTTTAAAGTGATACCGGCTTTTTGAGCCTCATCCTATTGTGACGGTCTGTCATCCACCTCGACTCCGACCTCCACACTGAATGAAGGAACTCCCGAGAGATGTACCTAGTACAAGGAATGAAAGTAGCTTGCCAGAATGTGCTAGACCAGTCGCTGTTAGCAAGAACTCCTATCATAAACGCCGGATGACCTAGGCGTAGTGTAGAGTACCAAGTATAATCACCCTTAAGACATGTTCTATCTTTCAACGGCTACTTTAACAACTCATTGAGCAACACTTTGACAACTCACTATCTCCTCGCATATTGTCAACAACCCTAGCTGAAAATGGCTAGAGAGTGTCTTTCTGTCGATGAGCTTGTGAAGCGAATGGCAAAGCGCACTCGCACGAGCGGGTGGGACGCCATTGTCAGCTACAGGCTTGACCTCTTCAATGCTGCCCTCAAGACCGGTCTCGACACTAGCCGGATGAGATGGCAGAGCTACAGCGCTGATTCTGTGAAAACATATGAGATGCATGGGCACCAGAAAGTACTGGTATTTGATTGCGATTGGAAAATGACTATTGATACTCCAAAAAAGCTGGAGTTCACGGCCGATGGTCAAGTGATACTCAAAATGTTAATTGCAGCAATAACTCTGGTGAACCCAATAATGGGGGGGTCGCCATACGACTACGAATACAGAAAGCTGCATAAGGGCTGGGCAATGACAATCAAGGCCCCAATTTCGTCTCTAAGTGCTTCTGAATCTGGCCGCGGCGTACCCAAAAAGGTAAGTGACCAGTCCTCACTAGTAGCACCGGCCCTATTAGAATGAAACAACTTAAAAAAGCGAAAGTCGAAGAGTCTGACCTTAAGTTGGATGTATTAGAGCCAGGGAGCCATTATCAATTTTCTAAAGGGCGGTGCAGGGAGTGCGACTCCGATGGTATTTGACCTTGAACTACGGGATAACTGGTCGGTGTCAATCGACTGGGAAGGTGAAAAAGAACTACCCTCAGAGAAGCGGGTTCCAAAACCCCTTTTGGACTCTCTGAAGCGATCTTTGAGGAAGAACCTGGGCGGGATTTGGTTCCCGATACCCCTGACTGCAAATAATGACACCTCTGGCGCGACATCCTTTAGGCCAGAATATATAATATTCCAGACATACTCCCTTCCAACAGATAAGAAAGACGGCAGCATGAATGACTCTCTCGCCTGCGTCAGTGCCTACATCAAGTCAAACGTGACTTCTCTCGACCTCATTCCAGGCGACCTGAAACCGGATTTCTGTTGCCATGAGGCAGACGGAAGGATCAGCAAATTGTATCCCATACCGCGGGGTTACAGCACTAGCATCATTATGAATAGGAGGACATTATTCGGGGGGCCGTGTCAGGAGTCCATATGGCAGCCTATCAAGGACGTCAAAAACTCCAAGGGTACCCATGCATTCAGCGATATAGGGGATGATCTCAAGGAAGAGGCTGTAGATTTAGGATTCGTTTTGAAAATGACATGGGACAGTCAATACCCTATTGGAGAAGCGGCCAGCTACGCCCACTACGACGATATTAGCACTGGCAAGGGCACCGTCTACCTTGGTGACGTAGTAGACGCCGTCAACAAATCGAAGCCCACGCTGACTGTTTCCGACAAAGGAAAGATCACGTGGGAGTCTAAAATCAAGGTCCCTTTCACAATCAGGGCCGAATTTCTCACGTACGGGTTGTTTCCTCAGCTCTATAAGGATACTTACAAGTACACGATCAAGGCGAGTAAAGAAGGGAAATTCGAGGTCAATGACCTTACGCTCCAAGGGACCGCGAGCCTCGCTTCTTCCGACTGGACTAAGAGTTATGAGCGCGAGGGGACCGCTGCTACTAAGTTCTTCGCGGAACCCTGTCTTGATCACCTTGTCTGGCCTGCTTGGGACTGCAATCCTAAGAGGAACCTTACGGCTCTCACCAACTTTGCTAAGCCTGGGGAGAAGAATATGCTCACGTTGAAGAAAGATGGTCTTAGGATTCCGCATGATTTTATGCTACTGGGGGAAGTGACAAAATAGGATAGGCTAAGTCAGGAGAGTGTGACCGCGGATTCCAGCGCTGCAAAGGCCTATCTTTATCATCTCAATAGTATATGTTTGCGTTGGGTGCTCTCTACGTTAATTTCACTCGTTTATCTTGTAAGCTTTCGATCTGGCAATTGTTTCATTAAGTCATTCACTACTATAAATTCAGAGCCAATCTGTATAAGCCCTTTAATTTAGCACAGAATCGTCCGCCTTAGTCTCAATCGTAGACACGTGGGAACGAGCCCAGAACCTCTTAAAGAGTCTTCGCCCAACCGGTGAACTCCATAGTGACTTTCGTGATTTTCTCCCGGTACTTCGTCGTCTTCGTCTCGAGGTCAGGGTTCTTGCCTTTTGCCAAGATGATATTCCAAGTCGTGAACGGACCCGCACGCGCATACTCCCACCCCTTTGCGTTTGGACTCTTGTATAAGTCGCCATCGGTCGTTATCTTTGGGCTTTTGCGGTCAAATGGGTGGGTGTACTCGAATGTCAACTTGCGCTGGTTGTGATCGAAGCGGTGTGCATGCTTGCTCTTGTCCACGATCGTCTCTAAACCAGGATGGACGAGGTCAACGGAAATCGTCTTATCTTTCATTTGCGTATTGAAATCGCTGTCACCCTCGATTAAGCACCTCACCTTTGTCAGGCGGACGTCGTACTTGCCTAAGAAGACGTTCTTGGCCTTGGTTGTCTGTGCCCAGGCGTTGGCCATGTTAACTGAAACTTGCTCTTCATTATTCTGAAAATGCTTTAATTCCGTCGCTGACAAGGTGTATGTCAGCGGCGTGTTGGCACCATTTGTTTCCCCCCAATCTCCGAACTTCTGGTACGCAGAAGTGGTATTTTCCAGAGCGTTGTTGTAGGATTCTACGATCGTGTCTGAGAGACTTTTCAAATCCACATATAGATTCCCGCTATCAATGCCACCTTTTCGTATCTCATCAAACTTTTTGAGGGGCTCGCCCAGAGTCCAGAAGAGTAGTGCACGCTCAGTCAAGTAGAGAACCCTAAAGATTCTGTCGACTGCAGCATAGTAAGATTGTTTGACGAGCAATGCCATAGCCGTGAGATTGGGACTAATATCATCGAGCTTCTTTTTTGATTCTAGTCGGTCGATGTTGTCTTGAATTTGCTCGAGAGTTGACTGATCCTGCCACAACGAAACGAGATACTGGTTGTACTGCAGAGCCCTATCGTTACGTGCGACGACAGTGTCGATGTAATCATCGAATTGCTCTTGGATATCCTTCCAGTCTTCTATCAGGCTCTTGTACTTTTGGATAAGCTCGAACAGCTTTTTCTTTTCCGCAACCAGCTTGGGCCCGCCTGCATCTTCGGGTTTGAGGCTGCCTGCTTGAATAAGCTCAGCGCCGTCTTTGAGGCTCTCTATGGTGCCATCCATCTCTTGCAGCTGATTGATGAGAAAGGCCTTTTTGACGATAGCACCGGAATCATCTTCGATACTAGACGCACCCTGCGCCAAGTCCCACAGCGCTTGGGCAGATACAGTAACAGCCATCCATTTACTAGGAAGGAAACAGAAAGAGACGGCGGATTGGATAAAATCCTTGATGGGCACGACGGAGCTATCTTTTATCTTCGATTCCACCTTCTTGATTGAATCGAGAACAAGCTTCCTTTTTGGTGCTATCTCCTTGTTAAAACGTTCGATGGCCGGGATCACATCGTCGATCAAATCCTTCGTCTTGGTCTGATGCCATTCGGTTTTAGCTTTCACGATACGTGCATCGTTGATGGCTGATTCAACATCCGCCTTGGTAATTGTTTCGTCCTTGTATCTTTTCATGCAAGCCGTATACCTCTTTTCGATATCTTCGAAATGCTCCAGGAACTTATCGACCTGCTCCTTGTAGTACTCATAGCTTCCGACGGGCACCCACGTGTTCGTATGGCCGTAGATGTCTTGCCCACTATTCAACTGTACCATGTACGCAACTGCTTGTGTGTATGTGCGCTGAAGAGAGCGTATTGTTGCGGGCATGCTATCACTGGCAGTGGTCGATGGTAGAACGAGCATCGAAGCTTCGTACCGTTTGAATGTTTTCCAGAGCGAGGAATCTGCCTTGTTAGTCGGGTTTTTCGGATCGATCTCGTTTAGAAATCCCAGTCTGTTTATGAGTTGACCGAGAATCAAAGCGCAGTTCTTGATGCCCTGCGTGTTCCTGCCACCGGCGCCTTGGAAATATTCGGCGTAGGCATCCCGTAAGGTGAAGGCCATTTGCTCCGGATGATACAGGAATATGTCCCTGTCCCAAATCATCCCGTAGTCCATGAAAGGGTGCGCCCAACGATCGCCTTTCTTGCCGTATATGCCCATTCCCCCGTATCGGTTTGGTCTATCTTCATAATTATTACCCCTACCGGGGAAGCCACCATAGTTAGCAGCAGTACTCATCAGATCTGCGAGTAATCCGTCGCCCGGCTTATGGAACTCCAGAGTCTTCCTCAATTTCTTCATCGCTTCTTTAACATCCTTCAGGGCCATAGTGATGTTCGAGCGACCGTGCGAATCTGTCTGATTCAGCTGCTTGTAAAGATCTGCCATGGAATCAATGACCGCTTTATTATACTCCTTGTCAGATTCCACGAAGATGTGAACTACATTGACAAAGTCCCTGGCCGCTTGCTTTACCATGCGCTCCGTGTTCTCCGGATGATCTGAATCTTCCTTGGAAAGCGCGTACTCGTACGCGATGTAGCCATTCATGGTCCGCTGGTAACTATCCTCGTACATGATGTTGATTATACCGCCCGGGCCGCCGTCGCCTCCACTACCGCCTCCCTGGCCGGTGGCGTCGAAGTAGCCTCGACCGCCATCCCCTCCTGTCGCATCAACCTTGAATCTGGATCTGTAATCAAAATCTGCAGACGAGAAGAAAAATGAATGGCCTTGATGGCCAGTTCCCCCGGTCCTGCTATTCTTGCTACTGTTTTCTTTAGAATCTCTTCCAGGGTTACCGGCAATTTTGATTGTGGGAACTCCGACGGTTTGGAACGAGCCGGTATGCAGATGCAAGTCCTTGGCCGTGATGTCTCCAGCGAGGACGCAGTTTTGGGTGTAAATATAAGTCTCATCCTCGCCAAAATTGTCCAACGGACTCAACCCTAGGTTCAGGGTCCCCCCGCAAATGATAATGCGCTTAGACGACGGCTTCGTGCCGATTGCAATGCTAGTATACGCCGACATGGTAGGGTTCAGATGCCGTAATGTCTTACTTCGCTGAGACTAATTGAAAGCCTCTTGATTGTTTTTTTTTCTCATTCAATTCATGAAATTGTAAGCCTCGAGTCTATCACAGCACCTAGTCTGAGACAGTAAGTGAAAAATGCGGCATTTATATGGACGAGGGAGATATCTTAACGAACATTGCTGAAGCGTTCCTAATTGAATGGGATGCAATGGCACAAATTATGTACCTCAATCCAGCCTTGCATTTAGAAATCCTCACTCTCAACCACCTTGAGGAACCCGAGCTCCAACGGTAGTCTGAGCAACCCACCCGGCTCAGACCCCGAGGTCCCGCCTATTAGTGCTGTTACATTAAGGAGCCGAGATATACTTGGTAAATGGTACATGATATACTCGTACCTCAGCTTTGGTCGGTATTGCTGACATCGACTTCTGCATCGAGCTGTTAGCGGTGGGGGCCGCATGGCGCGCGACCCGGCCAATATAGATACTCCATTTACACTGTGTGACCAGGGTGTAAGCCAGGTTTCTGGTATAGCTTCACGGCTATGCCTACTTTAATGGCATTCTTGCAGCACCTCGAACGACAAAATTCCTATATGGATATTTTAGAAGGCTGGAAACTTGAGTCTGTATCAGTTCACTCTGTCTTGGGTCTTCAGCTCCTCTATCACCGATCATCATGTCGAGAACGGCTGCACAGTTCATCCTGGATATCTCCTCGGGGGAGGAGATATATATGGATGTATTCAAAGCTGCTTGCAGTTGGGACTTTGAAACTAAGATGCAGGACATCGTAGACAACAGCGGCTATGACCTCTCCCCTGAAAAGCTCAAAGCCGCGTACGAAGCTCCGCCCAACTGGTCTCTTGCCTTATTCGGCGGCGAGTATTTCTTTAGTGAACCGGCGGACTTGAAGTACAAGTCCCTGTTCGTGAATCCAACAACGGAGAAAGTCATAATGCTCGACGATATCCAGCAACCGGATTTACAGACTGGCAAGGATCCGAAGTACAAGTTTACCATCACGCCACCTGATGAAGAGACCAGTGAGACATACACGATCACCTTTGACGTGGGGTTCAAGATAAACGAGCTACCAACCTGCCACACCTGCCAGGGCACTAGGGAAAGTGATAATAAGACGGTCAAAGCGGCGCAAAAGGTTCCTGACACCAATGACAAGGACAGCTGTAAAGTACCAGATCCAAAAGATACGGGAGACGATACGAATAGCCCCGCCGTGATTGCTGCATGGGTTGGCTTGAGTGGTGCTGCGCTCGCGTCATTAGTGTTCATCTTCGTCATGTACAAGAAACTGCAAGCCGAAGCTGCCCAGGCTCAGACTGACGCCGAAAACGCGTCGCCAAGGGATGAGGCTACGCTCAAAGAAAAGGCCCAGAAAGCCAAAGCTGCTTTAATTGAAGCCGGTTCCGAGCTGAAGAACAAAATTGCCGCTCACTGGAAGGCCAGACAGACGTTCCAGTACATCGAATTGCAAGAAATGAGGCACCCCGAGCTTAACGTCGAATATGCCTCTCTTCAACGGCCCGTGGATGCGGCAATCGAGTTGTACCTCGGTGAGTACTTGGCGAAGCATTCGAAGACCAAGCCCGATGATTTGAACACGAAAGATTACGCAAGCACGCTGGAAGAAATGCAGCAAGATGCCATACAAAAAGCTAGGGAAACCTTCAAGAGGGGCTCCAAGGACAGATGCAAAGAGGAGTCGGACAGAAAGTACAGGTCACTAGCCGACTTGTCGACACTCGATGACGGTGTTTACAACGACCCAGTCGCATCGATGGGCGAGACCGTCGCTGAGCGGGATTTTGACGCGAGGGATGCGATTCTAAGGAGCTACACGCCCATCGTGCTCGACGGCTACATCCAAGTCGAAATCGCGAGACTCGCCATCGAGCGCGGAGATGCGTATACCACCGCGGCCAATGAAGCCAACCAGGCGGCGGAAAAAGCCAAGTCGGACTTGGCCGAAAAAGAGGAGGCTAAGGAGAAGATCGAGGCACAGTTAGAGGATGACAAGATCTCTGACGAGCGCAGGAAACAATTGACAGAGGAACGGGACGAGTTGGAAAAAAAGATAAACGATCTCAAGGAGGAAGTTGAGAAGCAAGAGAAGCAGCGGGATGAGCAAAAGGCGGAGGCAGATAAGGAGACTGAAAAGGCTAAGGAGGCTGATAAGAAGGCAGCGGAAAAGAGGAAGGAGTCTAGCAAACACGGAGAGAGGATATTTACCCCGAGGAAATGAGGGGGTCAAGCGTTATCGTGGGATTTTCATCTTGACGAGCTTACTGCAGACCAAAACACAGTTTCGAAAGTACAGACATATTTATGCCAGATTAAAAATACGTTTAGAGTTCGTATTAGTCTTCACAGTGTACCGTCCAGGGGGGGACAATACTATCATGATATATAGCAACCTAGAAAAAAACGTAGTCAGCGTGATGAGACTATTGACAGCGATCAGGTAACCTCTAATTTTTGGAGCTTGGCCGACTGATAGCGTGAAGTTATCTTCGTTCGGAGTTTAGAGATAAGTCCGGTATTGAACGACAAGGTAGCATGATAAAGTAACTCATCAGCTCCATCTTGAGATTGATTGCTCATTCGGTTACCGAAAAGGTGAGTGCATACCTAGTCACATCTCCGGTACCGTAATCTCAATAGTGAACATGGTGCGAGTACATAGGAAATCATCGTCCAATGATTTTCCGCGGGGATACCGTGTCATACATACCATTATCAATAAGTGTCATTTGAAATTGCATAAACAGAGCTCAGTTGCTCTCCTGTTTGGGGCACGGTAGCATGACCTCCGCACCCTAAGTTTCTCCCATGTGGCCCTTGCCTACAAAAGACCCTTTTTGCGATTCTCAGAAAGCCAACATCATTATGGCAGGCAATAGCCCCGTCTCCGCGTAGCCGTCGTCGGATCAGACCTCGCGGGACCAGTCGCGACCCGCGTGCTACGGGAGATGCACGACGTCTCCGCGTGCGAGCGTGGTGAGTCCCCCAAGGCACCGGGTGGCTAGGGGGTCGCGAATTTCCCCAACTCGATGCCGATCCTGGAGAGCTTGGGATTCGACTACAAGCGGGCTGGATCCGTCGAGCTCGGCGGTTGGAGATGGTTCGATAAGCGAGATCGCTACGGCGCGCCGTTGATTAGTCATTCCCCGTGGAATTCCGCGCCGAACTACGTATTTGTAAGTATTTTATCTGTTGCTTTATGCTCCATTTGTATAGACACGGTGCATGAAGGCTTCCTTTAGCACTATCTTCATTGAACTTCCCGCTTGAAGTAGCTATGTTAACTTCTCCTGTGCAGTGAGATTGGCTATGGCACTTGCAGGAGATTTTGGTCTTGACGCCAGCGCAGTCCCTGTGACTACATCGTGGAACAATTGTGCCGTCGACCTAGACGGTGAAGCCGAGAAAACCATGCTAGAAGCTCAGTAGTCGAGAGAGATGTGGTTATACAAGTTATACGCGTCCCGCGTAAGCCCTTCATAAGACAGAGAGAGGTACGCGTCTTATACAACCTAGTAAAATCTTATAACTATTATTGGTTAGGTGCAATAGGTACCGTATCTTGCGCTCTGCCATAGAAATAAGCTTATCAAGTCGGGCCAATGGATATCTTACATGTATTAATACCCAGTGCCTTGGGCTGTGCTGCTGATTATCCAGATCCAGCCCAGATAGATAACACTTTCCAGCATCTGGGAATCAGTGCTGATTGGTAGACTTCGGGGTGACTCAGATGAAGGTAGCATCGGCTAACCCCGTGCTGAGTCGGGGGTACTAACTTAGTATATTAACGCTTTTAACCCCGACTAACATACTCCGTACGGTTTCGGTAATTGTTCTTCTTTGACGGTAATCTACGAGCTTATCGCCGATGCAACAGGTCAACCGAAGAAAATTCAGAGCCGAAGCCCGAACCGGTAATCCGATAAATAAGTAGGCAGTGCATACATATATGATGCATGTTCCCTGCCGTCGTCGTCGGTTTGATAACAAAGCTGGGTACCTACTCTTATTGGGTAGCATAACGCAGTACCGTTATATATGGCTACTCTTATTAGGTATGTAGCATAACGTTATATTCTAAAGGGTTCATCATTAATAAGATGCATCCACTGATGATAATGAGGCTCCCCATAACACAAAATGGGGAAATGATCTCCATCCCCATCCGTAATCTATCTAGGTACCTAGTCAAGTCGTACAAGAGGGCCTAAAGCAGCAAAAGGTATCTGTCTAGTGCAGCATTAGGCTGGTGTACAGTGGATAGGTCACAACTCAGTTTTCTCAGGTTTCGTGTTGATTTATAATACGCTTTGACACTGGCACCCACAAGTCTAACATAATCAATCACACAATTATCAGATTTGCTTCATCTATCCGTCCTGCCGATCGAGTAGTGCCGAGTCCAACCCACGCTTATCTAGACCGCTAGGAATCCTACAGTGCCTAGTATAGATAGCAGTGAGACTTTAAAGTGGATGCGCCATGGCCCATCACCAAATCGCCGCCGTCGTCGTATACGGATGGGCTTTGTTTCCTGTGTGACGACATGATTCACGGTCCACAAGTGCAATCGGCGAGTTGGTTTTAGTTCAACCGTTGATGAATAATGAACATGGAGAAAGGATAGTTATACCCGTAACTCCGGGTGCTCGCAATGTCTTACATATTATGTTGACTGCCCTTTGTTTAGTGTACTAGGCTAGTCGAAGCGGCTACTTTCTACTTTAACTCTCCTGTATATCTCTATATCTCTATATTTCTTTCTCTTTCTTTTTACTTTTTAATATCACAACTAAGAGCAGAAACTTACTAGAGATTTAAATTCTGCTTCAATCCAGCCCTTACGAAAGTGGCCTGAAATTGAGGCTACGAGGGATCTATCGATTCCCGGACATTCTACGCTCTGCTTAAACCCCTACGTCGCTACCGCAACACTATCGTCATGTGGAGTACGACAGTAGACGGGAAAGCTCTTCATCGAACTGAGTCGGGAACTCCGGCGAATCTATGGCATAGGAGTGATATACCCGTAGATTCCAATGCAGTGCATCCCGCCGCCGACGATGTAGAACTAGAAGGCACTTGGGGTGAGCGAGATGCCGGTGGCGTTGACGAAGAAGTAGCCAGGGAAGAACTAGAAGAGTTACAACATAACCTCATTCAGTTACATCGGACAAGGACACATGAAACTCAGGCCAGTCGTCTTCGGCGTAATCGGTCATCAAGAGGAGACAGAGGTGCCGACCAGCTTGACGCCGATGTCGAAACCGGAACCGGAGCTACTACGGATGACGATTTCGACCTTGGCAAGTTCATGCGCGAGGGCCAATTCGAAAAGCGCACAGAAGCGGGATCCGAGAAGAGGGTTGGAGTTGTCTATCGAAATCTCACTGTCAAGGGCATCGGAAGTTCGGCGTCCTTTGTACGCACAGTGCCTGATGCCGTCATCGGCACCTTTGGTCCGGATTTGTATCGGAATATCACAAAATATTTCCCTTCTCTCCGAGTTAGCAAGCCTCCAACTCGGACATTGATCCACGACTTCACCGGATGTGTTCGTGATGGCGAGATGATGCTTGTCTTGGGGCGCCCGGGAGCTGGATGCTCTACCTTCCTGAAAGCCATCACCAACAACCGCGAATCTTTTGCTGCCGTTGAAGGCGATGTCTCCTATGGCGGTATTCCAGCAAAACGACAGAAGAAGATGTACCGCGGCGAAGTCAACTATAATCCAGAAGATGATATACACCACGCTACCTTAAACGTGTGGCAAACCTTGACTTTCGCCTTACTCAACAAGACGAAAAAATCGGCAAGGGAGGATATTCCAGTCATCGCCAATGCACTGATGAAGATATTCGGAATTAGCCACACCAAGTATACGCTTGTGGGCGATGAATACGTCCGCGGTGTTTCTGGCGGCGAGCGTAAACGTGTGTCGATCACCGAAACGTTAGCCTCAAAATCGACGGTTATGGCCTGGGACAACTCAACCCGTGGTCTCGATGCTTCCACCGCCCTCGATTACGCCAAATCTCTAAGGATCATGACGGATATCACGAATCGCACTACGCTCGTTACTCTGTACCAAGCTGGAGAGGGAATATACGAGCTGATGGACAAGGTCTTGGTTATTGACGACGGGCGCGAGATTTACTCTGGCCCTGCCAACGAAGCCAAACAATACTTCATCGACCTCGGCTTTGAGTGCCCTGAACAGCAGACAACAGCAGACTTCTTGACTGCTATTACCGACCCGAAGGAGAGGCAGTTCCGACCTGGCTTTGAAGCCAAGGCACCTAAGACTCCGGAGGAGTTAGAGAAGGCGTTTCGAAACTCGAAAAACTACGAAAGACTACTCGAAGATGTCCAGGAGTACGAGGAGCATTTACAGCGGACGGAGTATGAAGACATGAAGCGGTTCGAGGGAGCCGTCCAAGCCAGCAAGTCGGGCAACGTGAGCGAAAAGTCACCGTATACCGTATCATTCCCACAGCAGGTGTTGAATTGTACCAAGCGCGAGTTTTGGCTGATTTTCGGCGACACAACGACGCTTTGGACCAAGCTATTCATCATTATCTCTAACGGCCTCATTGTCGGATCGATCTATTACAACGAGCCCCTTTCCACCGCGGGAGCCTTCACACGCGGCGGCGCCTGTTTCTTCTCCATCCTTTTCTTGGGCTGGCTGCAACTCAGCGAGTTAATGAAAGCCGTATCGGGACGCGCTGTGGCCGCGCGGCAGAGAGACTACGCCTTCAACCGCCCATCTGCAGTCGCCCTTGCTCGTGTGATCACTGACTTCCCTATGATTTTTTTCCAAGTTGTGATATTCGGCATAATCATGTACTTTTTGACCAACCTTGATCGCGATGTCAGCAAGTTTTTCATCTACCTCTTGTTCGTCTATACCACCACGATCCTGGTAACGGCTCTCTATCGAATGTTTGCGAGCATCTCACCGGAGATCGACACAGCTGTTCGCTTCTCCGGTATAGCATTGAACATCCTAATTATCTTCACCGGATACGTCATTCCCAAGACACAACTACTATCTCGGTATATCTGGTTTGGCTGGCTCTATTGGGTAAATCCCCTATCTTACAGCTTCGAGGCCGTTGTCGCGAACGAGTTTTCTGGGCGTGTAATGGAATGTAGTCCCCAGCAACTCGTCCCGCAAGGACCCAACGTACAGCCAGGGTTCCAAGGATGCTCGCTGAGGGGGGCACAGATTAATTCCGCCCAGGTCACTGGCCACGATTACTTGGAGTCACAATTCAGCTACAGCCGCTCGAACTTATGGCGCAACTTTGGCGTTGCTATCGCCTTCACTGTGCTGTATATCCTTGTAACCGTTATAGCTACGGAGATCTTCAGCTTTGTGTCTGGAGGTGGCGGCGCACTCATCTTCAAAAGGAGCCGTAAAACAAAGAATCAAGTCAAGGAAGCGGAGGCTCCCGACGACGTGGAGAAGAATGCTGGTTCGAATTCCAGCGTGTTGTCGAAGAGCTCCGGGGACATGACTGCCACAAATGACGAGTCAGATATAGGACAGCTGAGCAACAGCGACTCAATCTTCACATGGCGTGATGTTGAATACACAGTCCCTTACCTCGGAGGCGAACGGAAGCTATTGAATAAGGTAAATGGATACGCGAAGCCCGGTCTTCTGGTAGCTTTGGTCGGCGCATCCGGCGCGGGGAAAACAACCCTCCTGAACACGTTAGCGCAGCGCCAGCGTGTTGGAGTTGTCAGCGGCGAGATGTTCGTCGACGGCCGTCCACTTGAGCCTGACTTCCAGCGGAACACCGGCTTCTGCTTACAAGGCGATCTCCACGACGGCACTCAAACCATTCGCGAAGCGATAGAATTCAGCGCTCTGTTGCGTCAAGAGGCCAGCGTTCCACGGTCCGAGAAGCTCGCTTACGTCGACAAGATCATCGATCTATTAGAGTTGAACGATCTTCAAGACGCCATCATCTCCTCGCTCGGAGTCGAGCTCCGCAAACGATTGACCATCGGCGTCGAGCTCGCCGCAAAGCCGTCGCTCTTGCTATTCCTCGACGAGCCCACTTCAGGTCTAGATTCCCAATCGGCCTTCTCGATAGTCAGCTTCCTCAAGAAACTTGCGCGAGCAGGCCAAGCGATCATCTGCACGATCCACCAGCCGAGCTCTGTGCTAATCCAGCAGTTCGATATGGTCCTGGCTCTAAACCCCGGCGGAAACACGTTCTACTTCGGCCCCATCGGCGAGAACGGGAAAGACGTCATTGAATATTTTGCGCAGCGAGGCGCCAGTCCACCGCCGGGCAAGAACGTCGCCGAATTCATCCTCGAGACCGCCGCGCGGCCGCACAGGCGTGAGGATGGCACCAAGATTGACTGGAACGAGGAGTGGCGCAACAGCGAGCAGGCGCAGCGGGTGATCGAGGAGATCGACGGGCTGAAGAGGGTGCGCAGCGCCGCAACGGTGCCCGGCCAGGGTGCGAAGGAGGCGTACAGGGAATACGCGGCGTCGACGTGGACGCAGACGGTCGAGCTGACGAAGCGTATGTTCCGGCAATACTGGCGTGACCCCTCATACCTATACGGCAAGCTCTTCGTAGCCGTCATCGTGGGCATCTTTAACGGCTTCACGTTCTGGCAGCTGGGGTACTCGATCCAGGACATGCAGAACCGGCTGTTCACGAGCTTCCTAATCGTCACGATCCCGCCCACCATCGTCAACGCCGTGCTGCCCAAGTTCTTCACCAACATGGCCCTCTGGGAGGCGCGCGAGTACCCCTCGCGCGTCTACGGGTGGGTCGCCTTCTGTACCGCCAACATCGTCGCCGAGATTCCCGCCGCTATCGTCTCCGGCACCCTGTACTGGGCGCTCTGGTACTGGCCTACCGGTCTGCCGACAGAGAGCTCCGTGTCCGGATACGTCTACTTGATGACCATCCTCATCTTTCTGTTCATGAGCAGCTGGGGCCAGTGGATCTGCGCCTTCGCCCCCAGCTTCACCGTCATCTCGAACGTAAGTTACACGCAACCCCCCATCCCCACGCGCCCAGCCGATAAGCATAACAATTGGTTAATATACTAACCTCTCTCCTTCAGATCCTCCCCTTCTTCTTCGTTATGTTCGGCCTCTTCAACGGCGTGGTGCAGCCCTACAGCATGCTGCCCGTGTTCTGGCGGTACTGGACGTACTACGTGAACCCGAGCACGTACTGGATCGGCGGTGTGCTGGCCGCGACGCTCAACGATCTGCCCGTACACTGCGACGTGTCGGAAACGGCGCGCTTCGACGCTCCCCCGGGACAGACGTGTCAAGACTACGCGGGCGCCTTCGCCTCCTCCGCCGGTGGCTACCTGCTCAACCCGGACGCGCAGTCCGACTGCCAATACTGTCCTTACATGAGCGGGAACCAGTACTTAGCAACGCTCAATATCGATGCTAGCGAGAAGTGGAGAGGTGAGACTCTTTCCTGCTTTCCTTATCCTTATCCCTTTCTTTAATTCTCTCTTCAAGATGATCACTCCCCCCCCCCTTCATGACAAATCTCGTCACTAACGAAGAACCCCTGTACTACAGACTTCGGCATCTTCCTCGCGTTCTGCATCTCCAACTGGGCCCTGGTCTACTTCTTCATCTACACGGTCCGTATACGCGGCTGGAGTTTCGGGTTCGGCTACGTCTTCGGTACCCTCGGCAAGCTCGTCAACGTCTTGAAGAAGCCTTTCCAGCGCTTTAGCCGGAAGAACGAGTAGGTGAGAAAAGAAAAAAAAGGTGGATAAGATTAGTTATTACAATTCGTAATTAGAGGTTCTCTCACAGAGAACGTAACATAGACTCACGAGGATTTAGATATACGGTTATAATTGCAGGAAAATAGATAGATTCGGCGCCCGGTGGTTTCCATGGCAAACCAGAAAAGTTAGTCACAATTGGAGGGCTACAGGAATCAAGCGAGTAGCAGTAATAGTATTGGCTACAGTATAGACTTAGGAGGCAGGGATATCAATCCGTCGATAGATTTGAGCAATGAGTAGTATTAGTTTATATTCTTGTCTAATCCTAGGACTGGGTAGATACAATGACTAATTCTAGCTCCAAATGGGTATATCAAGACAGCAAAGAACGCCGACTATATCTAGCACTATATAGGTATAATATTAAACGCGTGACCGAGTAGTGAAACACCTGCCGATCGCATTGAAGAAAACGCCCAACAATCCCCGCATTAAACCGCAATCTCTCACAATCACACAAATTTTGTGCTCATTTCTTCGTCGATCATGGGCTTCCTACACCTCATCTTCGAAGAATTTAATTAGGGTTCTTGCACCCGAGACACCCAGTCCCATGAAGGGGTAGCAGATGTACACGGGCTCATTCGTGACACCAAATTTCTCACGGAACTCGCTCTTGGCGCCAAGTCTCAGTTGCTGTGCAACCGTTTTGTATGTGTGACTTAAGAGCTTGGCCCTGAAGCCGTTAAGGTTGTGCCCAACCTCGAGTTCATCCATAGCGCCGGCACCAAAGGTAACGGTCTTAACGCCTGACGACTGCAGCACGCGCAGAGATTGCGCGATTAGCGCTTCTATGCTCCCAGACGGAGAACCGGGAAAGTCGAGGGCGAATTTAATCTGATAGCCGTGAGCGGGCGATAGGCGATGTAAAATGACAAGACCGACAATTTCGCCTTGCTTATCTTCAGCCCAGAGATACCGACGGTGGGGCATAGAGATCCAAGGTTGCACGTCTGTCATGTGGACTTGCTTCTTGCCCTTCCGGCTGTCCTTCCAGTCCTGAATGCGCTTGTCACATTTGGCTCGCACATCGTCAGGAACGGGTTCTCCAAGTGCCGTGGAGTGAATTTTGATATCAGCGTTTTTGGCTTGACGCTCTTTCTTCGTCACCTGTGCGGCATTTTGCGTATCAACACGCTCCTCAGCCACTGAAGAAAGGGTCCTCCAACCCAGTTTTGATCCAAGAAGTTCCTCTACCTCAGCAGATACAAGGAGCCAAATGGGACGGAGATCTTCACTTTTCTTCAAATATCGTAGGAAAGAGCTGATGACGCTTGGGTACTGCCGGGGATCGCAGAGCGGATTGCCCATAATCAGCGCATAGCCATTTTCCGCAGCATATCCAACGGCGGCACCTGTCTCCGTATCTCGCCAAACCTTGTAACGGTCGTCGAGCCATGAGGTATTCGTTGCATCGCCATAATTGACTATGAGCTCATCAAGATCTGGTAAGTGTACATGCGTGTGTTCTCCCTCAAACGCGTACTTAATAGTGTCTGCTTCAGGGAATGGTAATTGATCGGCGGCCACAGTTTTGGTGGGTAACGACTTTGGATCACGAGGGAATAACGAAGCATTACGGACGTCGCCTAGGTTGAGCAAGAGGAACAGAACTCTCTCTAAACCAATGCCACACCCGGCGTGGGGAGGGGCTCCCCATTCAAAGGCCTGCATATATTCTGCCATAGTCTCTGGGTCTACCCCGGCTTTTGACATTCTTTCAGCCAAAAGTTGCGGGTTGTTGATTCTTTGGCCACCCGTAGTGATTTCCTGTCCGCGGAGGAAGATGTCAAACGAATTTGTCGCTGTATCGTCATCCTTGTCAAGATGAGTATAGAATGGTCGAGCTGAAGCAGGGAACTTGTCGAGGATGAAATAATCGGTCTTATACTTCTCTTTGATCAATTCCCCCAGACGAATTTCGGCCCGCGTGGCTAGATCCTTGTTTTCTGAGGCCGGTTTACCATCATCATCTACCCAACCAGAGTCGTTCAGAAGTTTTATACCTTCCTTAAACGTCAGACGAGGTGTCTCTTCCAGCCAAACAAGATCATCATGAGGGAACCGGTCTTTCACAATTTCAATTTCCTTGCGGTACCGGGCATAGACGCCTTTAAAGATTGCCTTCAGCATTTCATCGATAATGTCCATAGCCTCGTGGTAGTCGTTCAGAATAGCCATCTCAAGGTCCAGGCCAGTATATTCGGTAAGGTGGCGATGTGTATTGCTATCTTCTGCTCGGAAAACGGGACCAACTTCGTACACACGACCGAAATCAGCAGAGATGGCCATTTGTTTGGCCAACTGGGGACTTTGAGCCAAGTACGCAGTTCTTCCAAAGTACTTCACTGGAAAGACTGATGCTCCTGACTCGGTTGCGGCAGGTTGAAGTTTGGGTGTTTGGATCTCGATGAATCCTTGCTCGTCCAGAGTCGAGCGGAATATATTACAGATACCCGAGCGGATGCGGAACACGCCCTGCATAGCAGGAGTTCGCAAGAAGACGACACGATTAGCAGTCCGAACGCGGCCCGAAGCTGCTAGTTGCTTCTCATGCGTCTCTGGATTCTCTTCAGTCTGGTCCATTCCAAACACGTCGATATGTAGGGGGGTTTCCACAGGCACCAAGACGTGCATCTTATTGACGAGAACCTCGAGATCGTGAATAGTGCAAGCCTTGACCCTCTCGGGTGGTGCACGCAATTCACCCTGAACGTGGACGATACATTCTGTGTACAGATGTTCGGCCCACCTAACGAACTGCTCAGACACAACTCCCTCACGCACTTGAAGTACTGCTTGTATCGTACTTGTCGACTGGCGCAGGATGATGAAGCCTAGCTTTGCGCTGACATTGCGTGTGTGGTGGACCCGAGCGGTGAAACTAATGGTTGAGCCCTCTCGAGATGAAGACAGGCCTGATATATCTTCAGAGGCCGGGACTATCTGTTCGTCGACAGTGCCGTAACTCCCGCTAATCTGAGGTGCATCAGCGGCGCGGGCGGCTTCTTCTTCTTGTCGGCGCTTCGCCTGGAGGGACTTCCTCTCCTCCTGGGCGGACTGTCGCTTTGCTCGTTTCTCGTATACCGATTTGAGGTGTTTCTTGTCAGAATCGGAATCCTGGTCTAGGGCGTCTGTATTGCCGAGGCGGAGCTTGGTAATGTGGTTTTTCGCAGACGAGTGGCCGATCATACGATTGAGGTAGAGAAGTGGTTGCTTAAGCGTGCCCGGCATTGTATATATCGGTGGCGCCGGGGCGCAGGTGTTGTGCGGGCAGCGGTGAAAGAGAGAATACTCGCAGTAAAACGGATCCCACGGGAGTCGCTTCCCACTGCTGGTGCCGGGACAAAGCTCCTCTTGGTACTCTTCTAGTGCTGTTGTTCTATCTGTATGAATTACACTGTATGTGTGGAGAGAGAGATAAAGAGGGTTGTGATGTAAGGAAGTAGGCGGCGACGTGAGAGGCTGAAGGTCCCAGAGAGTTTATAAATGAACTTAGAAGGAGCTCTGGCGGGCTGGCGGGCTGGCAGGGTCAGGCTCGATTGGCTCGGTGATGCAGTAGATCGTTGACCGAGGCAGGTATTACCGGTATGCCTGCTGTTCGCCTCTAATCCGGCGTTTTCCGTCTGTTTCTTTCCCTAGTTTGCTTTTATTTCCCGCACATGTGATATCTAGACCAGTGGTTCTAAGACAAGTAGTGTACACAATCACTTGGTGTCGAGGGACTTAAATAAGATTTAAGGGACAAAGTTGCTAAATGCGATTGATTACCTATCCCATTTAAGGCGACTATCAACTACCTATAGACAAAGCCTTTAATTTTCTAACCTCCTACGTATTTACACACAAAACACATAATTTTTACTCTGGCTGTGCCTGGCAATCATTCGTATCGGGATATGGTGACGACATTGCGCTTCCCGAAACACCCGCTGTAGTGCGGAGCATTTGCGCCGGCAGGCAACTAGTGCACTACCGGTATTGCGTTGGACCAATTGAATCGGGCATTACCCTTGCCCTGTCCCGTTTCGGTAACACAGAGTGTATACTTACAGGCATGTGGGAAGACCCAAGCAGAATCTGACGCCATACATATATATACTCAGTTACTGTCCCCAGTCAAGTCTTGCCACGAACCTCTAATGGACAAAATAACAAAAGGTTCTTGTATTGGCCAGCTCTATCGCATGAATTACTTGGATTGCCCATGCTTGGAGTTGTTTTATCGAAGTATAAATATCGAAGTTCTGACGGTCTTGCAGTGACGTCACCGTGCTCTACCCTTGTTCTTATCGATTAAGTATTATACGTAGGTATATCAGAAGTACATAGATCGATGCCCAATATAACTACCGGTAGATCAGAAAGTCTAACTTTGATCTGGTTCGGATAACGCTGGCTCTACTAACTTACCTACAGTATGTAGGTAGGTAAGTGATCTGAATCTGCCCTACCAAAATCGCTGGGCCCACACAATATGCCGTACCGGTACCGGTAGTTCTCGATGTAATAACACCAACTACCTGTTTTTGACACCCTACCGAGCATCGACGTCATTTTCAGCTTGCTAGCCCTGCGCCGGACAGCCCTACTCAGGTCCTAACACAGCCTCTCGACATCTAGTGAGAATAGCTATACGTCTCTCAAAAGCTCCTCGTGAATGTCTTAATGAATCTGTAGATAAAGAAAGACTACTACCTTGCTAGTAGGTATCTGGCTACGTAGCCATCTTTGATCGTCATGCCACATTCTAATAGTACTTCTATTTCCATTATCTCACTGAAGCAGATCATTGAAAAACTTTTGGTCTTTATTTCTCACTTATGGTAGTACTCTTGTCGAGTTAATATCATACCTGCCACCTTTCAAAGTGTATGGGCCTATATTAGATACTTAATATACTCCCTATATAGCATCGCCAAGCTGAGAGCTTCCGGGACACTGAGACCTTGCATCATTCCATAACACAATGCAGGTTATCGAGAGTCTCTCTACAACTGCTCCTGGTGTTCCAGCCAGACCACTGGAATCCGACTTGTCTACAACAGAACACCCGCAGGTTGCGGAAGATAAGACTGGGCCTCCTCCTTCTCGGTTCTCCTTACGTTTATCGGCAACTTGGTGGAGGCATCTACAATGTATGGGGATGGGCCTACATTTTATGGCACCTCCACGACCACCGAATCCCGCCTTCACGAGATCGGTGTCCTCCACTATATCGAGTCGATCAGGGACTTTTACGCTACATTTCTACGTTCCAGTAAACTACTATAAAGGCAATGAAACCGCAAAATGGCCTGCGGTGATCAACTTTCACGGAGGCGGTTTCACGATAGGCTCTGCGACCGATGATGCTCGCTTTGCACGCTTCGTGACGGAGAAGAGTAAAGCCGTGTTCATCTCAGTCGATTACCGTCTCGCCCCCGAATATCCATTTCCGGTCGCCGTGGAAGATGGTGCCGATGCATTACTCTATGTCATCGAAAATTCTACGGATTTACGGATTGATCCAAATCGGTTAGCGACTTCCGGGTTCTCGGCAGGGGGCAATATCGCCATCACGGCACCCATGCGGCTTCATCTACTTGGCCAGACAAAGCCGATCCCCCAATATACGATTGTCGCGCTCGCCACATTCTACCCCATTACGGACTATACACTTAGCAGAGAGGAGAGACGAGCTAGCTCGGTGCGACCAGATGCAACTCTTCCGGCATCACTGACCAACCTCTTCGACGCATCGTATCTTTTTCCTCCCGACCTAGATATGGCAGACCCGTGTCTCTCACCCAATAAAGCCTCTAATGAGCTTCTCATCAAGAGTATACCGAACAATGTCTTCTTCTTTACATGTGAGTGGGACATGCTCCTAACCGAAGGTGAGTATCTCGCCCGACGCTTAGAGCAACCGCCAATCTCAAAAAACATGTTTTATTCCATGGTCCGAGGTGTTCGCCACGGTTGGGATAAGGGGCCCAGTCCGATCAAACCGCCATACAAGTCAGAAAAGATATATAGAGATTGCTGTACACGGCTTTGGAGGGTCTTCAACGGTGACGGTCCGCGTTATATTCTTGAACGACCTCGTCGCATACCGCCTCCGCCTCCCCTACCACCACGGGGAATAAACGACTAGCATATGCAACAACTTCAAATGAAAAAGGATTTAATCACATACCCGTCATGTGACTCAGAACGCTAGAATCTACCTATTTAAGTTTATGTGGCATTCGTTAATTCTAATGCTCGGGCGCCAACCAGAAGGCGCCACGTTCCATGATATTGGGCAGCTGTTCATATGAAAGGCTCCAAACTACTAAATATTCAGCATAGGCATAGAAATTTTGTTAGACCTAGATATATCTAGATAGACAACAATAGATAGAGATGCAATAGAATCTACATCACCAATTCTTCCCATCCCTGACCATACTAGTTCTAGAAGGGTTTGGTTTTGACGTCATCCCGTTACGCCGCATTACCCACTTTCAGGGCTTGGAGGGGCACATAGAAAACGTCATTATATTACCACTGTAGGCAGCTCGACAGGTGCCTTGGATAAAATTCATAGCATGTTGCGCAAGGGGCCATGTGAAATTCAACGAAAATTCCTAGATAGAAGTTTTATGCACGCCAAATGAAGCATTAATCGGCCGATGAGATTTTGACAAAATCCCCGTTTATATAGGTATCTTTAGAAGGGATAAAAAGTACCCTGTTGTCGATTTGCACTACGTCATTGGTAGGAGGTGGGCTTTCGAGTAAGCTATGCGTCAAGACCAGTTATTCTATGCTCGGCTTTCGTCAGCGCCCTCGTCTACACGAACCTAACAGACTGCTATCTGTATGGTCGTTCTTCTCGGCTGATATTCCGAATCATTCATATCTCTTGTTCTCCTAGCTCCCACGATCGAAGGAGGTAGACTAGAAGATTCCCAACCTTACAACAGAAAATATCTCCGTATAGCGCCCGCTAGTTAGCCTACCCGACTTTAGCACTATTTTTATCGCCATTACTTTTACTTCGGCTTCTGTTAAGGCGAGAAGCTTTATTTCTATTCATTATCTTTAATACAGCCTTTGGGGCCTCTCCTCATCTTGCTGTCTCAACGCGCAAGGCCAGTATGGCCGAATCGAACTATGATTTAGAAAATGGCGTGGAATGCAATGCGGCGCCCGAGTACGGCAGCGCCGTCTCCTCCGCGAGACGTAGTATGTCCATGGCCAAGGACGAATACGGGGGCCTCCCTGGATTGCCGCGCTTAGAATACCACTTGATGGACCATAAACTGAAGCTCTTTATCGTGTCGGGGCTTCTGATATTCGAGGGCAGCTTGCTGCCCATCACCCTATTCTATCCCCTCTGGTACGCTACCAACCTACGACATGGAATTCGTAAGTATATCCCCCGTCCGGCCCGAGCTACTATTGACTAGATGTCGTAAATGGAATGAATCGGTACGCTAACTCTAGCATCCAGTCTTCGCAATCATCACATCTTTCTTCGGCCTCATCTCAGGCCTCGAGTTCGCCCACCGCTCATGGCGCTTGATCCATAAGAACGACAAGTACCGTCCGCTCGACGGTACGCGCTGGCGCTTCGACTTCACGCACTGGACGCTCTCGATATGTTACACGATAATGACCGGGATCCTGATCGGATCCTCCATCCCAAACGAGCCGCTGGTCCGGCCACTCTCCATCCCCGTCCCCGTCTTCTTCATCGGCGCCGGCATGTTGTGCATCGTGACGGGCACCATGTCCGCTCTGGGTATGAGGACGGCTTGCAAGGTCAGCTCGATACCGAAAGGCGCGCCCCAGCCGCCCTACGTTTTGACTGCCGTCGAGGATGTGGTGGGCGTTGACGGCGGAGGTGCGCGGCCCTTCCGTCGCAGGTTGTTGGAGAGATATAAGGCAAGCAAGGCCTTCAGACGTCTCATCGCAGAGTTGAATTGGTTCTGGGGGATCGGGTCCGTGATCAGCGGGGCTGGGACTCTCGCTGCCGTGTGGGTGATCCCGCAAGAAGAGATTGCTTATGGTGTTGGTGAGTTTCCCAAACAAAGATAATAGATTACTACTCAACTAATTAATGGTTGTAATGCTAACGAAGAAGGATAGGATGGGGAGAGCCTTTGGTATTCTTTGTCATTTGGACAACGATAACGGTCATATGGACTCGAAGAGGACTTAGAAGAGAGAAGAAGCTCTGGATAGATTCACGCGAAAAAGCTGCAGTGATGGAATCAGGTACAGATACACAGAATACTAACTAGACGCTGTATAAAAAAGAACAGTGTTTAAACTTATGATAACGAAGGAGTTGATGAATTAAGATGTGCAATTGGGGCAGTTAGTTCATGGCGGTGCAGAGAGGGTTGAAATGTTCTTGTAATCTTATTACATTGTCGTACAACAAGCAAAACAGCACACGTCCAAGATATCCTTGCTGTTAGACTCATAAGCAGGGTTTCTTATCCCGTCAAACTTAATGTGATCCTAGATGTATGTGTCTTATTGTATTATCAGTTGAAACTGAATTTACGGGCTTACTTGTCTTGAAATATCTCTAGTTTTTGGTGAGTGATCTGCGTTGCAAGTACGTAGGTAATACATGTTGCTATCACGGACAACAACAATGCAACTTGTTTTAAAACTAAGAAAATTACTTTATTAATGAATATTTCTAGATGTGGTCACCTTCCTGTCTGTGTATCTTTGCTTCTAGGTACCTAGGTACCCTTCGTACCCTATGTACCTAGGTACCTACACAAAAAGCGATGTATCTTCGCACACAAAATCTCGACAAATCGCTTCATCGTCGATTTATCGTTTCCAGAATCACCGCTACTTAATCCCATCTCTACCTCTAACAAACACACTCCAGCTACAAGATGAGCATTGACAATCGCCGTAACACAAGGGCGAGCGGCCAATTAGGTTCGATTGAGGATATAATAAAAGACGCCAAAACCGTCGCGGAGCACAAAAAACGTGTCGCGGAGCACACAAAACGTGCGCTCCGCGAGCAAAAGTATGAGCAAAAGTACCAAAGTGAGGGAAGCCCGCAGTTTCATGGATTCATGAGACTCCCAAAAGAACTGCGTGCCGATATCTACTTCCTCGTCATGGAAGATGCCGACTCACCACGCCGCTATCTACATATACTACGGGCTCCCACTCTCGCCTTAGTGAGCAAGCAGATTAGGGAAGAGGCCGTGGCTGTATTTCTATCACGATGTACTTTCTACTGCAAAGTGGAATCAAATTGGATGTACCTTGCCGCAATAGAGAGAACCTCAAACGGGATGGTATGGTTGCCACAGACTTGTTGTATTGAGGCTGCGGCACGGCGCAGTGGGCAGTGCCAACCTATGACGAAGTGGACAAGGTCGTGGCTACTGAAGATGCAGGGGGACGGCGAAGAGCTGTTGTTCCCAAACGTGGAACTGCAAATCTCTCATTCTCTTTATTGCCGGCGTATTGGTGCAGGTTACCTTTCTCCTCGTCGTCATTACCGCGATGAGCACGATTCTTCAGTCTTGACGCTGCGTGCTCGTAGTGGCCGGCTTCTACTAGACTACACAGACCCAAAAGATATAACCGACTTGTCATACCTTCAACGATTCCGAATGGATGCCGTGACAGTTGCCCGCAACATTGCTGCCCAGCAGGAGAGACATACAGGGTTCAGCTACGAACAACTGGATGAGATTGTAAAATCGTTTCGCCGTTAGCCACAAAGGGCACCGGAATTCCATTGACGGCATTCTCCCATCTCCTGTGAAGGGGAGGCTGTTACAGAAAGCCGACATAGTTCCTATGTATAATGTAAGAGTCTCTCCCATTAATAGGCATTCATTAAAGCTATTAAACCAAATCGATTGAGCTAATGATGTTGTGTCGCAAAGGTCCTACTATACGCACCGATACCGTCGAATAGCTGAGATTCCATTGATCCTGGGCCTCTTCGACGGTGAGCCCCAGTTGTGGTATCCTTCCAGTATCAAAGTACTCCCACCCGGAATGGAAGGTACCGTTCGATCAGTTCGTTGATGATCACAATACCTCAGCAAAGGATTGGCACCCAATGTTCGATTTTATGTATAACCATTACTTTCCCCGGATAGCCTTCATAAGAGTCGGTCTCGCGCCTAAAACCACAACGCTGTTTGTGGTTCGTGCAAGAGTGTTAGGCTTTGCGTTGTCAGAGGGGCATGTGAGGCCATCACAAAGACACCATGGAAGGAAAATCCGAGAATCTGTTACGGGTGGAAAATTCTCAAGGTTAGGTAGAATATGAGCAGTCTCGATCGTAAGTCTCATATAAGACTAAGGCTTGTAGAAAAGAAGACTCTCGTATTAATAATGAAGTAATGAAAATTTTGAGAAACGTGCGTATATGTGCAGGAGCAAGTGCTACACTCCAACTCCTCACAGTATTAACCCGAAGATAATTAGCTCACACTTAGCTAGCACCACCCTACAGACTGTTTATCGACGAACCAAACATTCACAAGAGGTTTCCACGTATAAGAGTAAAAGTGAAACCAGACTATAGAGTACCGTGTACTAGAAATAGCAGTGCCGAGACGAAGGTCTAAGCTACCCCTTCCAAAGTAAATATACCGTAGGGAATACCTAGCTCTATATGAAGGTCCTACCCTATTCGAGAGGGGGATTTAGCAATCAATGGAATTAAGCCCTCACCCATGACTTCTATCTGCAAGCGACCTGTTTACGATCCATATTCACTCTGGAGACTCAATACCCTGGCAAGCAATCGGCTTGTAAGCGCGCAGAGTTGATCTGCCGAGTGCTCTGAATAGCATTCTATGCGGCGTATAACTCAAAAATTTATCTAAGATGAAGGAAACCTACAAGTAGCTATAAAAAAGCAAGCGGCGAGGTACGGCCTTCTTCACTAAGTTCAAGGAATCAGTTCTCTACCCGATGTTCGTTCCCGATGCTCGTGAATCTCACATGTCTGTGCTTCAGTCTTAGATACTAGCCGTGCACTAGACAATATCTGTTGATGTTGTCCACAAGGACTTGGAGTATGACGGCCAAGAAATAGCAGAAAGCTATAGATGATACGCAGAGGAACCTATAATACCATTGGCTGAAGCGTGTCCAAATCGTACACAACTCGGGCAGACATGTTCTGATTACGGCTAACGGGAAAGGCAGGCGGCATATTAATATACAGCGAGCCTATCGTTACTTGTCTATCTGGGTAGGCACATGTGGGTTTTGATAAGCATTCATCACTAGGCAGTGTGTATATCTAGTACCTACGTTTAGCAGTGAGTATTCTTTCGAGATGTAAAATATGACATTTGAAGATACCAGAGTCTTTTTGGTTTTTTTTTTCGATGTACCCGAAGGTCAGTGGCTACATATATAGCTACCACTTATACACGTGCGTACTACATTCTTTTCTGCACAGGAACTCAGGAAGCGAGACATGTAGAGCTATATCAGGGTGTCAATGGATGCGGGATGTCACCGTCTATCCGTTCCAGAGATGGGCCGAAAGGCAGCCGACCGCGATATGTATGTGGTATGCTGCCACCCCTCAAACCATGCACGCTCACAGACATCTCGGCGTAGTAATTGGACCATGCCTTCTCTCCCGCACCTCTGCATCGGGAACAACATTTCCTATCTTAAGCACCACTATTGGGCACCCAGCCGTCTGTTGCCAGTTCGTACCCCTCGGGTACGAATGCGGGAGCGACTTTGCAGGAGTCAGTTACACAAGTCCCACAAGCATCTAGCGAGACAGAAAAAGGAAAATCCTGGGGAAACACACGGGGCATATGTCTTAAAAAGGAAGGGGGAAGTAGAGAGAAGGGGGGTGGGTGGAAAGAGACATACCAGTAGTTCCTACCAGGGTCCAGTTCCCGTGGCTTGTAGCGCGCTGCCACTCCTGCGCGGGGATGATGATCTGGGGCTGCTGATTGCTGAGCAGGTCTTGACCCAAGACATGGCTCCGCGTTGGCGTCCCGTCGTTACTCGAGAGCTCCAGCGTCAGGGGCGCCCCCGCGTACCAGTGCCATACCTCGGCGGCATCCACACGATGCCAGACGGAGGGGACATTCGGGCCTTCGAGGAGATAGTAGATGGCTGTGCTGACGGAGCGGTTGCTGTCAGGTAGCAGCCGTTCGTCGCGAAAGGTCTCGATGAAGTAGCCCCCTTCTGGGTTTGGGGTTAGACCCAGCTTTTTGACGACCTCCTGGGCCGTGGTATTGGAGGATAATCCGACGTTGGAGGACGGGAGAGCCATTGTGAATGTGATGAACGCTGCCAACAACGTCCAGAGCGGCAACATCAGATCTTTTGATCGGGGGCGGGCTCGCTCATGCACGACGCAATGATACTATACTCTCTGTATCCGCGGTGGTGGAACCTTGGCTGCGTTGAGAGTTTCGAGGATTCGTCTTGCTATGGGTAGGCGAAGGCTGCGTTCCTGTCGAATTACAGGTGCCATGGAAGCGAGAGCAGGACGAAGGCAATTTCTACTCCCGTCACAAGAGCCCGAAACTGCCGTAAGTCGGTCAGCTTACATGGCATGGTTCAATAGTCGAGCCCCCTTGCTCGGCCGGCTCACCCGGGTATACGTTACACGCATGTACAGGACGTGTCACAACGCGGGAGTTTGCTTCGTTTCCTAGCGAATTACTGTTTTCAATTACTGTTCTTTGGACGGTAGTTGCCCTTACACCCTGCATGCCTGCCTCTCCCTTGCCCCATGCATGAACGCAGGAGAGGCTCGTCACGAATCCCACACTGTTTCGCTCAATGACGGACAATGCATTTTACAAACTATATTATTGTCCATTATAGACGGACAATAAGACTCCATCTTCACTCTCGTAATAGAGAAGATGTAGGAAAAATAACGGGCACTCTGTAAACAAGAAAAAGAAAGGATGTAAAACCAAATGAGCTGAAGGCGGTGAAACCCTACCATTACCATCCCTTGGTACAGTCTACTTCATCTGTGCGCGCCTGCCCCGGTCCTCATGCCAATGAAAAAAGATCCAACGCCTCTTACTCCTTACCGCTGTAATGTATAGTGCCTATCCCGGTCTCGCCTATGCGCCGCGCCGCGCCCTTAAGTACGTACGTAAACCCCCCTGGCTAGGTCATAGGGCGTGGTCTCATTTCCGCCAGATACTCTATGCTGGATTGGTGCGCCACATGTGAACCCTTCAACTGCCGCTCATATTCGGTCTCTGAGCACGGCCGCTGGCCATTCCACCGGTGGGCAATATTGACGCCGCCGGCATCGGACTCGGAACCATGGCGGATGTTGCTGTTTCCCATGGTGCTCATCTTGGCATGAGAGATGCTCTTGACGAGGCGGTTCAGGATCACGAATTCGAGTTTCAGCTTCACGCCGTAGATGGCCGGCTTGAAGGCTCCTTGCAGGTAGAATAGACTCGCGTATTGCACGCCTAGAAGGGCGATGTCGAGGCTGATGATCAAGACGTTGATGTAGAAGAGGTGCTGCAGCATGGTCTTGGTCTTGCTGTTTTTCGCTCTGGCCGTGGCCGAATCGATGGATGAGTGAGACTGTTGGAGTAATGGAGACATTTCGCGTAGGTGCTTTCGCGTCTGCCACATGTACAAGATACTGAGAGTAGTCTCTTGTACGAAGAAAACGGTCGTTTGGAGACGGTCCCAAATTGTGTTGACTCGAAGGAGGGAGGGCTTCACGGTTTGCTGTGAGCGCGTGGGTTAGCGATGTCCCGAGTCGGGTGGTGGCTTACACTGATAGACGGGCACATACTGCGAGAACACCGAGAGGAATAGTGGTGATGCCGAATACAATCGAGGTGAATATCAAGGCGGCTCGCACCCATCGTAACGTGCTATCATGTTGCATGAGGAGATTTAGCCGTGAATACTGAACCCATGATTGAGGGACAACCATCAGTATCCACGAGAGGTAGATGAAGGTGATGGAGCCCTTTAGGTCAGTCCAGATGTGGAAATCGGCGAGTATAATGAAGATAGACTGCGTTATGATGCCCCAGCTTGCGAGAGCGCACGACCAGAAGTACAGCCCCCGACGTCTCTTGAAGAACAGGAAAAGCGACACGTTGAGCTCCGCGCCGATATAGAAGGAGATGCCAGCGAAGGCAGCCATGGCCATGGCCATAGGGAGATCATTTTGGATTGACTCCATGTTTGTCGCTCGCTACTGCGCGGTAGCCAGGCGTGGAGCAAAGCTCGCAGCAAGAGAATGGACAAGAAACTGTCGGCGTTGGTCTATCGGAGATCCGCCATTCGAGGCGCCGGGAACATGTTTATGGTGTGGACTTGGGTATAGACTATAACCTAGAAATAGGGATAGGTATAGATAGGTAACCATTCTAGCAGTGAAGTGAGACATACCGACACCTCTTGTGGTCTCGATGTAAATGTGACTCCATCATGCAGCTTCCCGAGGCTTGAGAAAGATAGGCTATCTCGTATATATTACGTTTAAGTACGAGTGAGACGTAGGGTACAGTAGGGTCTGGGGTAATATTCTCAGCTCAGCTACATGGGTGGTAGTCTGCATCCAATGCCTCAAACGAGATCTATCACTCAAGACCTTTGCTCCATCATACTATACTCGGCAATTGTGCCTTTTTCTGTTTCTCCTTCGCTCCAAATCTAATCTGTGCTTTCTTTTTCTTTTCGAGTTGCATTTGTCTCATAAATCTATCGAGTGGTTGTAGGAACAGCTTACAACATGCGACCCGACTGTGCGTATTCTCTTAGTCATATCCAGCTATAATTATCGCCAATTTTAACACAGTGAAGCGGGAGTACTAATCAGAAGCGGCAGCCAGCGTCATATCGTACATTTCTCTAGACCTAATTTCTCTGCTATGGGCGCCCGATTAATACCAACTCTAGAGACGGGGCTAAGAGTCCTATGATATGGACCTCCATGGATATGATCGTTACCTGCCTATGCATGGAGACTTGTGGCCAGGTACGTTAGTATAACGCTATAGCTATGAACAACTGGGGAACGACCTGTTTGCAAATACCATATCTTCATATGCTGACGGTATATATCGGTAGTCCCCGAGTAAGTGAAAACGGACGGATTCTTGGCAGTACTAATCATCGCACATCACCATGTTGAAGTTAATGTTGTGTAAGCACTTGACGCCATGAACTTATCGTGACTAGTGGTGTCAATTGTGCCACATCTCACCAACTCTTCCTTAGATTACGAATACGTAAATGGACTTTACTGATAGTGATGTGCAGCTACCTCTTTTGGAAAATCTAGCAAATCTGTAGGATGAGAATAGGTCAACGTTGCAAAGAGACTCATCATCAAGATAAGAATAGGCGCTCACCGTTCGTCGCTTGAGGATTTTCTGCACCCACTCTTTCAGGTAGGCGATGAAGCCGTTGATGTGGATGAATGTTGCCAATCTATGCTATGAGCTACGCTCGATTCGTCTCTCTAATTCATCTTAAAATCAGTGGGCTATTATTTCGGCCGCGATGTATGGGACTGCTGAGAATAAAACCTCCTCGAGAGCATTATGTATTTGTATTTGGCGAAGTTGCTGATATCTTCTAGTGAAAGATCTGTCTCACTAGTCTCTGTTGTATGTCCAACCGGCATTGGGCTAAACCCTCGATCGGAGGTTCCCGAAGATACACATCGTTACTGTTTTATCGAAAGACTCTGAATGGCAAGTATTAACAGTCATCACGCAGCCAGATTGATTTCGAAGCTATCGATTCGGCTACAAGCTCGAGGAATTGGACAGGACCATGAAGATATACTCACTTAGTAGTTGAAGTATATCAGATTTAGAAAATTGGGTCGAATGTCAACGGTATTGCTGCGATCTGGTCTAAGCCCTGCGATCTATAGATCTCACATTATAAATAACTCTAATCGGCGGGTACGTCACATCGGGCAAGCCAGGTAGCATTCTATTCCCTGAAAGGGATGCACTAACGCAAAGGTGATCATGATGACCCCTACAAACCAGATACGTAGTAGGCACTCACATGCGTATACTACCCCATGTCAAGACGCCCCGCGTTTTACTCGAGAAAAGGCAACTTGGTCAATTTTAAACGTGTTGTCTGTGAAATGCCGCGTGGGATCCCAAGTCGCAGAGCAAGGCGTTGATTGAATTAAACTAACTATTCCGCGATGGAGAAGCCATCTACACAACCCCCACAACCAGAGAGCCGCCAAGAAGCGGCGGCACCACCAGCTAGCAGGACACCACCAACAACAACAACAACAACAACAACACTGCACATCAGCGACCGCACAGCGCTCGCGGCCGCCTGGCGCAGCCCCCACGCGATCCTCACACACCTCAACGCAGACACGACCTGGATCCTACACCTGCCGTACCCCCCCGACGCAGCGCGCCCAGCCGGCCGCAGCCGCTTCAACGTGCTGCTGGACCCCTGGCTGCGCGGGCCGCAGTCGGACGGCGGGAGATGGCTCTCGATCCAGTGGCACGTGGTGGCGCCGAGCGTGCAGACGATGGCGGAGCTCAACGGACTATTAGGTGAGCTCGAGAAGGGGTATATCGCCGCCGCCGCCGCCGCCGCCGCAACCGACGCAGTTGAGACCGAAGCAGCAGCAGCGACAGCGGTGGCGGAGACGGTGGCAGAGACAAAAGAAGAAGGAGAAGAAGAAGAAGAAGAAGAAGAGTCGTACGTCGACGTCGTGGCCATCTCCCACGAGTTCACGGACCACTGCCACGAGGCGACGCTGCGCGAGCTGCCGCGCAGCACGCCCGTCTTCGCGCCCGCCAAGGCGGCTGCGCTCATCCGGTCGTGGAGGCACTTTGACGCCGTGACCGAGACACCGCCCTTCTTCGCGGCCGCGCGGACGAAGGAGAAGAAGGAGAAGGAGAAGGAGAAGGACTGGCGTGCGGTTTTGAATTGCGCCCCGCTTCTGCCGCCTTGGGTCGGCGTGGGCCGCGTCGTCACGCCGGGGAATACCCTGTATTACCACTCTGCTCTCGTCGTGGCGTGGGCTGGGTCTGCGTCTGCGTCTGCATCTGTGTCTGGAGAGGAGGCGGAGGCGGAGGCGGCGAATAGCGTCGTGTACTCGCCGCATGGGATCGAGCCTGGTGCTCTCTCCGGGATGGAGGGAGCCGGGCTCCGGACGCTTGCGCTCTTGCATGGGCTGGACGATGTCCGGCTTTGGATGACGAAGCAGTTGAACTTGGGCGGCGTGAATGGCGTTGCTGCTGCGCGGGAGTGCGGCGCGAAGTACTGGGTGGCGACGCATGACGAGGTGAAGAAGGGGGGCGGCTTCGTCTCGCTGTTGCTTCGACGGACGAGGTGGTCGGTGGCGGACGCGGTGAAGAGAGAAGGGGAAAAGAGTGTTGTGAAGGGGGCAGGAGATGATAAACAGGTTGGTGGCTATGAGTTTGTTGAACTAGGATCTGGTGATGGGCTAGTCTTAGCATGATGAATTATCTCACTTGCTCCGTCGAGTTATGGAAATTGTATACTGCGAATTGGCGGAGTAATAACGTCTCGCAGAGGTCCCATGAGCGGGGGCTTCGTGCGGAAAGAGGATCTGGATATAAGATAGAAGCTAATAAATACTACGAGTTAAGTATATAATAAATCATATTGGTGGTTACCGTAGATAGTCTCGTAGCGATAGCCAAAAACTTCAAAACCTAGATCTCATCCGTTGTAATTTGAAGTCACCATGTGACTCCTCTAAGATGAATCGCTAAAAATTCCTTTCCATCTGAGCACGAGAACAAGATTTTAGTCATAAGTTGGGCCATGGGCCAAATATTCCGAACAACAAGGAGCAGCAGGACAGCAACAACAGGCTGGCTGGCTGGCTAGCAAGCAGAGCTATAAAAATAGTTAATAGACACAAGAACAACCTAGTTATTAGGCTCCGCCTATAACTATAGGTTCGTTGCTGAAAGCAATAAGAGACCAAGAGTCTGCAAAGCGTAATTGGGTCACATATATCACTTCGGACTGAGAAATCGTAGAATAAGCTGAACAAAGCTGTTCTTCAAAAACGCTCACAGGGCTTCATAGTGTACTAACAGTAATACACAATTCCTTTCCTTTCCTTTCCTTCATTACGCTTCATGACGCTTCATGAGTACCCATTTCGCTCCATAAATCAAATAAACCCGAGAAGCATTACCAATTCTAAACCAGGGCGCCAACATCTATCTCATTAGCGCGTGAATAGCCAGTTTCCAGCCTTTTCAAATCATTTTGGACGCCTAGACATTCAAGATGCCTCCAGTTTAAATCTCAAGTTAGTCCACAATAACACCCTCTAGCGCCTGCATGGCCCTGGTACCTTCTTGTTCAAAGGCCATGACAATGGTCTCGCACTCGTGCTTGAGTTGCTTTTCAGCTTGCTCCGCATTGTGGTAGATCCACTCTTCAACGGTCATCTGTTTCTCTGGGCTCGTCAGATCCATCCCGGTTTTCAAGAAACGACCGGTTGATAGAGCATTTTCTTTATCCAAGTCATCGAAAATCATATCGACATCCACAGCCGTCCAGGCATTAGTGCTTTGAAGCCCAGAAATGATGTTGCGTTTAGACGGTGATAATTGTATTGGAGTTGCAGCAACGGGTGCCAGGACGACTCGGGTGCTCTTTGCGGTATTGGAGGGTTTGGACGATGGAGGCTGGTTCTCTGCATCGGAGGACTGAGGTGACTGGGGCGGTGACACAGTAGCCTGCTTAGCGGCGGGAGGGGGTGAGATGATCGCCGTTGGTGTCACAGGTCGTTGCGTATCCTCAGACTCGGGAGGAGGGGGCGGTGGCAAAGACTTATCCCGTGAAGGCGGGGATTTCTTGGGGACTTTGGGCACGGAGGCTTTCTGAGGGAATATTGACGCGGGCTCAAGTTCGGCAAAGTCGACGTGCCCAATCCCAGCTTCTAGTTCTGTGCTCGGTTGAGCAACTGGTTCGGATTGTGATTCTACTTGGACCGCCGCTAATCTCTTGCTAGGTCGTCCACGCTTCTTAGGCGCTGAAGTTGACGATACGCTAGTGCGGACAACGGTGGCGTTACTCATGAAGCTCATATCATGGCCTTCGGCTAGTTCATCCATAGATTGCTCGTCTATAGGTTCGGGTTCTGGGATGGGTTCGACGGGCGCTTTGCTTTTAGTCTTCTTTGTGGTCTGTTTAGAGGCCTTGCGGGTTCCAGCTTGACGGCCTTTCTTAGGGACATGAAGTGTCCGTGCTGGCTCAACTTCCATTTCGGCCATTTCAGCTTCTAATGCTTTCAGTTCAGCATCGACCTCGGCCTCGTCTATCTCGGGGGGAGCAGGATCAAACATTGTGGGATTGGTATCGGGCTGCTCTGCCTTGGCGGAGACTACTTTTCCACGAGTCGCTCTCTTCTTCGGAGCTGGGGCTTCCGCCGTAGTGAGTACTGAGTCTTCGACAGCAGCACTCGCACGTTTACGGCTTCGAGCAGGTTTCCGAGAAGGCTTCTCTGTCTCTATTGCTAGGGATTGCTCTTCCTGAGGCAATACATCCTCGTTTGCTGGCTGTGGTTCCTCAGGAGGATCTTCAAGTACTTCAACAACCTCTTCTTTCTTAGACCTAGATTTCTTTCCTTTTGAAGCAGTGGCCTTCTTGGTTCTTGGACGCTTAGTACCGCCTTGTGTCATAATGGAAGTTGTAGTCAAGACACTATCGTCGTGATCTGCGGGATGTTCAAGCAGCGAAGTGGCATCTGAAGCTGCGGTTGCAACAGACAGTGAAGAAAGGCGCGATGCTTGGGAGGATCTAGCTCCTTTGCCTCGACCTTTCTTCTTGGTAGGTGCTGCAGATTTGTATTGATTGATCAAGACAAAAAATGGGCATTCTGGAGATCGCCGGTAATGCTCATCCCTGAAGGATTGGGTCAATGTCATGTAAGAGGGTATAGGTACAATGGTGAATATACTCACATGGGATTGTCCTTCGGTTCCCAGCCATCGAGAGCCAATTGACAGTAGGTGCAGGTCGCCATATCATCCGAGTCCATAGTAGGCGTATACTTCCAGCCGGCATCGACGAGCTGCGATGATTAGAGTCAGGGGCGATCAATGGCCAGGAAGGCAACAAAGTGAAGGGAGCGTACCTGCTTCGTTTTGCACTTCCAACCTCGCTTGCCATCGTGTGGCCATCTGTCGCCAAATGTTGCTTTCCGCGCTTCTATCATCTCGGAGCTTGTAGGATCGTCCAAAGCGTAGTCGCCCAAGCCTGTCTCGATGCCCGCGACGATTGCCCAGCCGCAGTGCGGCGACAGTCGCAGGTGCTCCTCAAAGGGATTGTCATCCTCTTCCCATCCATCCACATTCTTGCAGCACAGGAAGCACACCGTGTTGTCAGGGAAATGCGCGGACGGTGCGAAGTAGAACCCAGCGCGTGCAAACTACATGATGGCAAGTTAGCACTTCCGCTCCCAGGTCGCGATCAAAAATGGTGGGTTTGCCGCATACAATTTCCGCATCTAATAGTTTGTGTGGCCATGAAAATGCCTTGGGGGCTTTGCCTTTCGCCGTTGAGCCGCGTCGCGCTGCCGGCTGTGTGGTTTGGAAGGAAGCAAGTCGGCCGTCGAACGTGTAGTATTGTTCAGGCATCTCGCCTGACGCCATCGTGGCTGGGGTTGATGCGACAAAGCCGCGTCTTTACGTAGATTTTTGGTTCGTAGTATAGCGTTGTGTTGTGTAGTGAAAATATTTTCTCAATGGGGTGAAGAAAGCTTTAGAGTGAGGATTGCAAACAAAGTCAGGACATGAATGTAGGAACACTTAAAGAGCAGTTGAAGCTGAGCGACTCGATCGTTGATTGGGTGTCTTTACGCGTGTTGTTTACTTTACGCCAAGGTGGGGGCAGTCCTAGTGGGGTTTCGCGGAGAAGACTACTGCGGGTGCTTGGAAATGCACAGCCACGCAAGCCACACTTCGGAATGGGCCGATACTATCCATTATACCTACAGAGGTACCTAGGTATACTTTATACTAGGTGCTTGGGCTCTGCATAAAAACACAAGCAAATTCAAAATTATGCACACAAGTAAGAGGGCCTTGGAGTGTTCATACTAGGAGGTGAAAAGTCTAGGCCGTGAAAACGGACAGTATCTTTGTATTATGGAGATCTAAAATATGAAGGGGGAAGATAAGATAGGGGCAACCTCTTGAACTTTGGGGTGCCCAGTCGACAGCCGACCACCGATCTAATCTATAAGCAATGACGATTCACAGCGTTTTATCCAGCTCGCATCGCCTCTTCGCAGGAGTAACGCCCCTTCGGCCGATGATACATGACCACTTGATAATGTTCTGTATGCATGTGCCGCTGCCCTCTAGCCAGCGTCTGCTATCCACTTATGCAGCCGTGAGACCCAGTTCGGCGTAGAACGCGTCGCTACTAGGTGCCCTGCCAAGGAACTGCTTCAGTGTCTCCATCTCGTCCTGGCTTCCACCTCGTTCCAGTACGGTGTGCCGGTATCTACAACCCTCCTTTCCGTTCATTGGATCCTTCTTGAAGCTCGTATGGAACATATCTGCACTGTAGACTTCGGATGACAAGTAGCCGTAGTATCCGGCATCATATCCTCCTATGAGATGGCCAAAGGTAGCTTGGCCGTGTCCCCAGGTGCTGTTAGACCAGGTTAGTAAACGGGATAGTTGGACGATTCGTTTATGTCATTGTTGATCCTTACCTTCCTTCACCAAGAACTTCGGGTCCCTTGAGACCGCAGATCTGTGCGCGCAGCTCGTTATAGAGTTTGCTAGCATCAAGTTTTTCCAACTCTTCGTGGCTATTGGGTGAGTGTACAGTCATATCGAAGATACCGAAGTGTAACTGTCTCAAATTGAACAACGCGTCGTTGACGTGTTTAGTGGAGATGAGCTTCTCGATTAAATCATCGGGGATCTTCTGGCCCGTCTCATAGTGGTTCGAGAGCGACTTGAGCTGGCTGGACGTCCAACACCAATTCTCGAGCATCTGGCTCGGCGCTTCTACGAAATCCCTAACGGTAGATGTGCCGTGGAAGCGACTGTACCTGCACCGACCTGCCAAATCGTGGATGCCATGGCCGAGTTCGTGGAACAGCGTGACAACTTCATCATGCTTAAGAAGCGAGGGTTTCTTTTCCGTAGGTTTCGAAAAGTTACAGACTAGTGCTGTAGCCGGAAATCGGCGCGATCCGTCCTTCTGCACGTAGCCTGGTTGGAGGTTGAAATTTGCGGCGTGGCCATATTTACCCTGACGAGGGTGCAGATCAAGATAGAGGTATCCTACGAATCCATCGCCTTCAGATGCATCATCCCAAACGGAGAAGAGGATGACATCCTCGTGCCAGGCAATATCCTCAGCTTTGCCAGTTGGCGATAGTCGCTGTCGCTCACTCTGGTCTAGCTTGACGAAAGCGAGACCGAATAGTTTTTCGAAAATCTCGAGCATTCCTTGGACTGTGGATTGCAGGGGGAAGTACTCGGAAATCTTGACTTCATCAATGCTGTACTCCTGCTCAACCATCATTCGGTCGTAGAAACGATTATCCCAGAGGTAGAAATTCTCATCTGGCTTTAAGCCTCTCGATTCTTCGTCCTTCTTCTTCAGCTCTAGCAGATGAGCTTGCTCTTTTACGCCGCCAGGAGCCAGCTTGGTTCGAAGATCAGATAGGAAGGAATTCACAGTTTCAGGGAGCTTCGCCATCTTATCCTCAATGCGGAAAGCGGCATGATTGGCATATCCCAACATCCGTGCTGCTTCGTCACGTAATAAGATGGCCTCTTTGAAAAGGGGGACATTGTCATTGCACTGCCGTGACTGTTAGGTACTGCAGCTTCATAGCTAAGGGAACGAGAAGCTGTAGGGTAAATACCTTGTTTTCATTAGCAATGAATACTTTTCTCCGCGTATCAGGGTTTTTCGCAAACTTGAGAGTCGGGAATAAGTCTGGATACTTAAAGCTTAGTCTGACCTTTCCCTCGTTCTCACCGGTGCCTTTCTCAAGACCGTCGATAACGTCACCTGGGACACCATCCAGCTCCTCTCTGGTGAGCCAGAGGCTTCCATTTTCTTCATTTAGAGCTTTTTGGAATTGGATGCCAATCTGACTCAGGCGCTTCTTAATATCCTTGAAACGATCTCGTTGGGGGCCTTTTGCCAAACCAAGGCCGTTTCTGATATATCCCTTACGTTCCTTCTCAAGCAACCGCAGGCTTTCAGAGTCTAGACTCGGCTCATTGGTTTTTTGTGAACGGAAAGCAGCCTCGACAAGAGTATAGATATCTTCACGCATATTACACTCGATGGAGAAGTCATCCATGAGCTTCTCAGCCTCAGTAGAGGCATTGCGCAGATCGGCATCTCCCGAGACATATTGGTAGAAGCCTAGAATTCGAGATCTGAGCTGGGCCTCATTCTCGTCCTCTATCATGGGAATCAAGACAGAAGCAAAGCTGGACTTGTCTACGGACACACCGGCGGCAATCTTGTCAAGCAAGGAGCGCGTGGTGTCGCAAAGAGCCTTCGCATCGTCGACGATGGACTCCTTGGTGCCTGTGAAAGTGGGCGGAGCCTGAGGTGGGTTCTTATACTTGTCGGGAGCCATGGTGGCGGTCACAAGAGATCTAGTTGCGATAGAGGATCGGCCGAGGTGAGGTGACGCTGAATGGGTAGAGGGCTTGATACGAAGATGGTTCAGGTAGAGAGAAAGGCGAAGGACGGCCCGTGGAGCAGCCAGGTTGAAGACAACGGCGAGGAGGAGGATAACAAGGGAGAGTAGGAGGAGGAGGAGGGGGGGTCGGGAGTGTCTTGACGGGGCGGTCGATGTCGCCAGATTCACTGTAGTTGACAGCTCTGGCCAATAAGACGGGAGGGAGGACGGGAATGCGGGAACGGCGCTGTAGGCAGGGAGGGATGTGAGTAGGTACTTTATGAGTACTAAATATGCCTACATGTACTTACCTGCAGTCTGTAGGTAATGTACCTAGGTAGATAAGTAGGCACGTAACGAGGGGCACAGCGGGGCTGGGCTGTCTATTTACGTATGTACCTAATTAATGAATCGGTCTATTTAGATAGATAAGAGCAAGATCCGTTGATAGGTAGGTTTCGATACCTGCGCGCCGGATTATTATTATGGCTCTGTGTGATGCAGGTCTCGGGTATTGGGTTACGTTACAGGGCTGATGACAGGACAGCTTGCATAAGAGGTCAAGGCGGTTCTGGCCCCTCAGAAGGGCCTCGGAACGCCCTCAGAGGGTGCTATAGAGCTACCTAAATTACCTACGGCGAGAAGAGCCTAGTGCACTGCGGTAGAGCCTTGGAAGCTCCGGCAGCTTGGATGTTTTGCGGGGTTTCCGCCGAGAACTTCAAGACTAATGCAGCCCCAGCGAATCATGACCACGCGCAAAGTACATCATGTACTTCGTATGCCATACCGGTCGCTCGAAATACCCATTTCTTCCTGCCATTACATTGAGCAATATTTACGCATGGCAATGGCGATATCGGGCCAGATAATGGCGTGAATAAACGCTACATAGCATAGCCGCAGTGCCAACACCCCGGCATACAGTTATTAGAAATCGTAAAACGCTCCAGATGAACCGCTGTGTCTCATAGCCATCTCAGTATACTGCGCACACAAGGCATTCGGTTCCATCGAGTGCCATGTGCCAATGTTGAAAGCACCACAGGTTCCCGTAGAACCGAAATCTGGAAACAGAACCAGATGCCATGCTGGTGGGAGGTTGGCCGGCAGATGAGTACCGGTATATCTTGTGCATGGAGCATGCAAAACAACTTGCATGCTTCCAGGTTAATATAACCAACCTGCCTGCCTGCTACGCGTACCGACTATGTGGGCTCATGATCGACTGACTTTCTTGGCTGGCTCTTACTGCCTTAATCATCATGCTCACATGGCGCCAGATGGAGCACGAAGTGATGTATAGTTACATTTCCCATCGTAGCTATTGAAACATGAAACAATGGATGTTCCGAGCAGGGTACTGTGTCTTACTCTTAATGTCTGTTATAGAATTATCTATCACACCCAAGCATCACCGGAGACCAGATGAGGTCTTCCAAGTTCGTACAATATCGTCCCAAGCAACCTTGGAAAGCAATGCATAAACGCCAATGTCATTTCCGAGTCATGTATATCCCGTCCTCCCGAACTCCCTTTCGTCGAAACTGTCTTTAAGAGGGAAAAGCACCGCTTAGTTGGCGAGAATGGTTCGTACGAGATCTAATACCTTGTTAGACTCCATTCGGCACATGCGCTACACATGCGGAAATAGAGGCAGGCAGCGCAAGATACTGAATGCATTGTACTTACCGGTATAGTTGACCTGTCCTGAGCTCGTGTCCACTGCTTTCAGCAGCTCGTCTACCTCCTCGTCCGTCATCTTCTCGCCAAGGTTTGTCAAGATGTATTTGAGTTGTCCAACGCCGATGAAGCCGGTCATGTCTTTGTCGAAAACTTGGAAACCGCGGCAATACTCTTCAGGCTCACCAGGGTCGCGGAATCCACCGGGCCGATTGAGGACCTTGGAGAAAGTCTCGAAATCAACTGCGGAAAAGAGTCGCATCAGCACGGGTGCGGGATTAAAGGTATAGAATCCACTCCAATCCCTCAGAAGAAAGGAAGTTGGCGGGACTTCGTAATGTCAGTCCAAACAAGGCGACTACTCACATTCTCCACCCACACTTCTCTCCAGATCTCTGATTTCAGCGAGGGTTGGATTCTGGCCACAGGCACGCAGAAGGTCGCCTAGGCTGTCGAGGGTGACGCGACCATTTCCTCGCTTGTCGAATAGAGAAAAAGCCTCCTTGTAGTTGGTAGAAGCCTGGTGATTTTCATAATTAGTGGCCATGATGCTTGAGATTAATGTCTATCGTGTGTATTGAGCAGCAATGTAGTAGCAAATGCGTGTAACGGAGCAACAATCGGTGCAATGAGGGAATTGCGCAAGGTGCAGGGCAGCTTGTGAAAACGTAGTTTGCGACCAAGGTGATGGTTGTTGTTGACGATGTCGATGTAGTGGTTTTAGCGAAAAGGAGGAAAAGAAATGCTAGTTGCGATGACGAATTCGGGGGCCGGGCTAGGCCATTCGGCGGCAGCAATTGGCGGGCTCGCTCCAGCTTCTCTTTTCGTTGTCGCTGCTGCCACCAAGCAGCGCTCTTCGCCTCCTCACTGGCTCTGCTTTCGGAAGCGCTGCAGGAGCCAACGGCGGCGCGCTACTGCTAAACCGGGGGTATAGGGGCTGCGAGGGGCGCCGTGTTTACCTGGTGTAGCCGAGGGACGAATCAGGAACAGGAAATTGAACCACTTACCATTGTGAAGGTGCGTGAAGGTATGTGAACGTTGCTGAAGGTGCTATTGGAGCGGTAACCGGTAACGTGTAGAGATCAGGGAGTTCTGTCTGGCAGGAGACGATAGGTTCGAAATCGTGTTTGTTGCGGTCAGATTAAAGGAAAGAAGGAGAGGAAAACATGATTGAAATAAAATTGAAACCAGCTTGCTGGCCGGGATGAACCAACTAAGTTTAGGCTGAGCCAACTTAGAGTCTATGCGCTGTTACTTGGTGGGGCAAAAGAAATTGCCATAGCAACCAGCTACCACCAATGAACGACTCTGGCACAATTCCTATTTTGGGGGGTATGACCTTTTTGATACCATATTACATCCTGTATCTGATCTTTAGCAACAATTCCCTGTTTGTATGTATATTTAACTACTGTGGAATAAAAGGGGTGCTCCTCAAGCGCAAATTGAAGACACCACTTACAAGATCTTAGCCATTGATCCTTTGAGGCCTATCTCCAAGACCTCCCACAACAAGCCTCATCTAAAGGCACACTCTGTACACGGTATGCTGCATTGAGACAACTACTGCTATAGAGCGTCAATTAGTAGTGTCATTTTTATGCGTATTTGGTTATATGGTATCTAAAATCCTTAGAACCCAATCCAAGAGGGGTTGGGGTGCTAGGCACATCTTGACGTAATGCGTTCAGTCTGCTTACATGACTTCTAGAACCCTCGGTGTCCTAACAATTTTTCAAGCAGCATTCTGTATGCGCCCATCATTCTCTACACCAGTGCTATAGCCTACACTTTGTCATGAAACTAGCCTGAAATGCCTTGAGCTCCAGACAAATATAAGAAATGCGTATTCATGTGTGGTCTGTAAGTATTCCCCGTCATGCAGTCCTAGGATATGGCGTAGGATACGGAATCATGAACAGAACCGAGCGGTACTATAGCAAGACTACAACACTCCTTGCATCTCAACATTAGAGTCATATCATCCTTCTCATGTACCACTTTAGAATGCCTCTTTTACCTAAGGCCCATGTAGAACTACGGTATATAACATGTTGTTTCGATCTGCTATCAAAACTAGCGCGTTCAGTAGCCATATACTATTACATTTGATAATTACCTAACCAACCTCACCAATCGTGAATGCCGAATAAAATAACTTACTCCGCCAAATCATATATATACTTACATTAAGATTATTAAGGATATTTTCTTACTTCCTTCTGGCCATGATGATATAAGTGCCCCAATCATTAACGACCTCGGCTTCCCTCCATTGCTTGCCCATCGCCTTCCACTCCGGCGTAGTAGCAATTATGTGATCCCACATAATATCCACCACATCGCCATCTCCACCCTCGGCTCTGCTCTTCGTTTCAGGATGTGCATCTTTCCAACCACTATAGCAGCTAGATGTTCGCGTATACGCCTCAACCTCTCCCAAAGTCATCCTCTTCTTCAGCCAAGCTACATCCTCGGGGTCCTCCTGCTTCCCTGGCTGGTGAGAGATCCTCGTCACATCCTTCCAGTGATCCTCAGGCACTTCCACGGAACGGAGTAGACCCCTCAGTATATTCCGCCCGGGCTGTTCCCAGTACGGCCCCATGCCCTCTACCCCCGGCGCGACCTCGCCGGATCCGTAGACGAATTTCTCCATCACCGCCGTAGCCTCTTTGTAACCCTCGAGAACGCCATCCACGTACCCCCAGAACGCAATCGTGCCACCCGGCTTAATCGCGCGTGCCAGCTCCCGCCACACTACGTTGTAATCAAACCAATGGGCAGCCTGGCCCGATACCGCGATATCGACGGACGCGGGACCCACGAGCGCCGACAGATCCTCAGCCCGGCCTTCGTGAAAACCAATCTTAGCATCATCTGTCATGTGACGCGCCTGCTTGACCATGCCAGCCGACGGATCGAGGGCAATCACGCGCTGAAACTGCGGACTCATGGCCCGTGCGATGAGGCCATGACCGCAACCTATGTCTAGCAGCGTCGTTTCATTCCCCGCAAGCGGTAGCTGGTGGAAATCCAGCACGGTGCGGAAGAGCGACGCCGGGTATGTGGGTCGGAATGCAGCATATGCCGTTGCGGAGAAGGTCGAGCGACTGCAGATGGATTAGCAATATGCCCCTTGCGGCATCGTGTGATTGGTGGTCCGGGGGGGGACTACTTGCGCAAATGTCGCCATTGCGGAGAGGAATGATGAGGGCTGGATGAGAAAACAGACTGAACCTTAAACGTCGGTACACAGAAATCTCTATGAATAGAGACGGAAACATGTGAGGGTTAGAAAAGATGAATTAATATAGCGTTAGTTATATAGTGTTGGAATAAAAAGAAAACCGGCCTGTTCTCGGCGCAACACTAGCTTCTCAAGGCATTCGTTCGGAATTGATGATCGGGGCTCTCCGTCCGGGACCAGCGGCACCACTCCGAACAGGGTGGATCAGCGGGGTTTGTCTTTGCCCCTCCACGAAGAAGCTAAGTGTAATTACCTACTCGTATATGTAGTAGATCAAAGTGCTTGCAGATGCACGACATTAAACAGGTACCTACCTACATACATACCTACTCAAAAGCCTCAAAGTCAGCCGTACCACCCACCCTACCAAGGCAAAATACCTGAACTGCACGAGATTAACCTACCTAGTGTACATGCGCCCTTTTGTCCTATCTCGCATATCACCAAAAACCAAGACTATCCAATCTTCTTCCAGGTACCATAAGGTCAAGATGACGACCGAGGCTAGCGTCCAGGCATTCTTCTCCTCCCCGCAGTTCGCCGTCGTCGGCGCGAGCTCGAATCCGGCCAAGTTCGGACACAAGGGTAAGTCATGTCCCTGCTCTTTACTTACACGCCGTCGTACATCTACACTCCAACATTACGGAGATGAGTTGATGATGTGGTTGCGAGGGGGGTTTCTTTTCTAGTGTCTTTTAGCATTTTAGGATCTCCAATAAGAAATCCCTTTCCTTTAGTTATTTTTGAAGTACTACACTCACCACCCACATCCACTCTCACATACACGATATCCCTTAGCCTAAATCATCCCAGCTAACTAATCCTTTTAAAATCTAGTATTTGTCTGGTATAAAGACCACAAGTTGCCAGTATATCCCATCAACCCGGCGCCATCCATCACCACGCGCTATGGAGAGCACGCGACGGTGAAGTCGGTCTCTGAGCTGTCGGACCCGACACACACGTCGCTATCCGTGATCACGCCGCCCCCGGTGACGCTCGAGATCCTGAAGGAGGCCAAGCGCGTCGGCATCCCCGCCATCTGGCTACAGCCGGGCACCTTCGACGATGAGGTAATCAGGTTCGCCCGCGGCAAGGACACCGACGGGTATGCGGGTGACGTCATCGCTGGCGAGGGCGGTGTCGGGAGCGAGGGTTGGTGTGTCCTTGTGGATGGGGAGAAAGGTATGAGGTCGGCTGGAAAGCTCTGAAGGGGAGGTCGAGGTTTAGGAATGGGGGCTTAAGCACAGGTCCGATTGGAGTTATCCAGTTAATCGAACAGAACTTATGTCATCAATTGTTATCTAGATTCCATGATCGACTACTCCCATTATTTCGCGAATCTTGCGGAAACAGGAACTGACATTGTTGTGCAAGTCGAACGAAGATGGATCTAGCGGCGCGTCGCAACAGGTTCGCCCAAGAAGGCATGCTTAGGGACCTAAAGCCCGCCAGCCTGACTGTGGACACGCGGCGCTCGGCTTCTCCGCGGATACGGCCTTGATAATGAGCATTGCTGTTTGGTTATTTTTCGCCGAAGTACACCTTTGGGTGGGCCTCTTGGGACTAGTTCCCTCCGGGCTCGGGAGGACACCGAAGAACTTTCCACACTCAGCCTTAGGCACGACCCCCAAATAACGTCCTTGTGACTGCTGGAGTTTTCGGCATTACCCGCAAACATTAGGGCCTAGTGTTTGCCTGTCTCAACCTCTGGCAGACATTAAATTCAGCACTTGCTGCCAATAGCACGAGGTATTCGAGCAAATCGGCTGGTGCGGCCGTTGCTGCCATAGAGTATGCTATGTCTTACTCGCGTTTTGTGTGGCCTTTTTTTTTTGCCCCGTCATGGTCGCTCATTGACGGCCAGCCCGTCGTAGTCTCTTGAAAAAGAACTCAAGAAAAACGCATCTCTATTCCTAGGAGACGGGGAGCCAGCTATTTCCCAGCCACTACGCACAAATAGACATATCCTTTAGTTTAAGCTCTTGCAAGCTATCCGTATTCAAATTTCTTCTACGGTAGCCTGCTCTTTGTGTCACTTACATATTCGCTACTACCTTTATCTTAGCCGAAGAGGCAAGTCTTATGCCATCCATTATAGTATCGATTCTATACATCCCAGCCCATTTTCTATACTGATTTCTAGCACAGCAGCTGAAGCTCCCCAGCATTTTGATTTTGAGGAGTTTGAAGGTTTTGCTTATAGCTAGCATAACTATCTATATCTACAGACTCTGATTCGTTAACAAGAAGCGTAGTTATAATTCCAATTAAGATTTAACTCATTTTGCCCCAGGATGCGTAGACTAGAAAATACAAGAAAATTACTAGGTTCTTCCTATTTCTTTTTTTTTTTCTTTATGAATGCGATAGATTTAACTATAATATCCTGCCTCAATTCAAGTCTACCAATTATGTTCCTCGTCCCTGAACCCAGCCTCATAAGGCAGATAAATTTTGAGTAATTAAGCATCCACAGTCTCACAAATGCACGTGTAAGCCTTCTAATACGCATAAGCTGCTTATGGCGCATCCGAATTTCACTACTAGCATTTCATGGGTTCGGCTAAACTTGATTCTAAGGTTCTTTTCCCATGCCCCCTTTTTATCGCTATGCGACCAATAAAATGGGGTTAGTTCATTCTTAAAAGGTTAATTATCTTTCGAGTAGATAGTAATTGTTTCCACGAATTACCTGCCATGTCTCCTATCTATTGCTAAGTTAACTCGTATACCATAGTCACATTATCGCGCTTGGGGACGTTGGTCATCCAAGTCCCGGCCGGCTTTTAGGCTTGGGTCGCATCTGGGTTATGCGCGCCAATGGGGTCCTCCTTAACACATACCCTATGATTCGAATGCCACCTCCTTGGTGGAGTAGCGAAATGGTGATGGCTACCACGATGCGGGGGATCGACCACTAACTGATTTCTCGACTTCGAGCTTAAGGATACATTGATACCGACTCGTGGATATACTTGGCCCGCCGAGATGAGTGGGATGTGACAACTACTTAGTCTCGCGCCTAAGTTGCTTAGTTGGTTGTTCAAGCCTTCATCCTGGTTCCTGGTAGGCGAAAAAAGCCCAGCCAGTTTCTCTACTACCTCTGGGAAGTAAAAGCGTATATAGTACCTCAAGATCATCTACTAGTTTTGGTGTAAGTCTCAATATTATAGCATCATTCTCGATAGTCTTCGTCTACTACATTGAGGGTTATCTTCAAGATGTTTCGAAATCTAAGTAGTTCTCGAGATGTCTTCGGCAAATTCATCACTTGCATAACTCTTATAGGAGTTTTGTTTGTTAATTTCTCGCCCGTAAACGGTGTGGCTGTGCCTCCGGCCCGCACTGAAGTAGGAGTTTCAACATACTTCTTCGACCTCGGTCAAGTCCAGTTGACTGATAGCCGCTGGCTTGACAATCAAAATCGAACACTTACTTACATTAAATGGGTTGATCTCGAAAGGTTGCTTTATGTGTTCAGATCAAGCCACAAATTATCGACGAACGGAGCATCGTCAAATGGAGGCTGGGATGACCCAACTTTCCCTTTTCGATCGCACGTGCAGGGTCATTTTCTCACTGCCTGGGCTCAGTGTTGGGCAACCCTTCAAGACACAACATGTCGGGACAGAGCGACTTATTTCGTCGCTGAATTAGCGAAATGCCAAGCCAACAATGCGAACGCAGGCTTCGCAACGGGTTACCTCTCCGGCTTCCCTGAGTCTGATTTCACTCTTTTGGAAACTGGGAAGCTGACCAACGGCAACGTTCCGTATTATGTGATTCACAAGACCATGGCTGGTCTTCTCGACGTATGGCGCCATATCGGGGACTCTAATGCGAAGACTGTCCTACTTTCCCTCGCAGGTTGGGTTAACCAGCGAACAGCCAAGCTGAGTACAAGCCAGATGCAGAGCGTCATGAACACGGAATTCGGTGGTATGAACGATGTACTCGCCGAGATCTATTATTGGACTGGCGATAGCCAGTGGTTGACGGTTGCCCAGCGTTTCGACCACGCAGCTGTGTTCGACCCTCTGGCAGCCAACCAAGACAAACTCGACGGCCTCCACGCCAACACCCAAGTTCCCAAGTGGATTGGCGCATCACACGAATACAAACAGACCGGCACGTCACGGTACCTCGACATTGCTCGAAATGCGTGGGACATAACTGTTAACCACCACTCTTACGCCATAGGTGGAAACAGCCAGGCCGAGCACTTTCATGCTTCCGATGCCATAGCCGGATGGTTGACCGACGATACTGCTGAGGGCTGCAATACTTATAACATGCTGAAGTTGACTAGAGAATTGTGGGCGACCAACCCCTCTGCCAACTACTTTGATTTCTACGAGCGCGCATTGCTGAATCACTTGCTTGGTCAGCAGAACCCAAGTGATAACCACGGGCACATAACTTATTTCACGCCTTTGAATGCTGGAGCAACAAGGGGCGTTGGCCCGGCTTGGGGCGGTGGTACGTGGTCAACGGACTATGGCAGTTTCTGGTGTTGTCAGGGAACTGGCGTCGAGACAAACACGAAGTTGATGGATTCGATCTACGGTTACGACTCTTCGTCACTCTATGTGAATTTATTCACCCCTTCAAAGCTAACGTGGTCTCAACGTGGCGTAACGGTGACCCAAACCACAAATTTTCCAGTTGGTGACACTACGACATTGACTATTGGTGGCTCCGGCACTTGGGCGATGAAAATACGCATCCCGTCCTGGACCTCAGGGGCGACGATCTCCGTGAATGGCCAACAGCAGTCTATAACAACCACTCCCGGATCTTACGCCACCATCTCGCGCACTTGGAAATCCGGAGATACCGTCGTCATAAAGCTACCTTTGAGCCTCAGGCTGATCCCCACCAACGATAATAAGAATATAGCTGCCGTCGCATATGGGCCGACATTACTGTCCGGCAACTATGGCAGTACCTCTCTAAGCGCCAACCCGACCTTAGTGTTAAGTACTCTGAAGCGTAAGAGTACCTCCAACTTGGACTTTACCGCCACGGCAGGTGGTGCAACGGTGACTCTCAGTCCATTCTACGATGCTCAAGGTTACAATTACGTGGTATACTGGGCGGTATCCGGCTCACTTCCGACTACTGCATAAATGTCGCGATTTATGATGATGCTTCTTGAATTATTAATTTTGGGAGACTATCGTTCAATGCGGAAGTTTTCTTCATGGCCTAAGATAACCAATTCAGCTTGATATAATTAGTATCAATCCAATATACGTTAACATACCTTGTTCTACGCGATAGCTTGAATCCGTCTCTTATCTTTCTCAGTACTCTTCAACTATACCCTACTCACGATATAGCGAGGAATCTGAACCATGTTAGTTTTCCGTTCACAGGCCATCTCTTGGCAGGCCGGTTGTCCGACTGCATCTTCAGCCCATCATTAGCCTAAATGAGAAACCAAGGCCACACTACTTATTGCGCTTCTCGGGTACGACGATACCTGTGTACTGATTAATTCTACCTTGTCATCTAGGTCCTCGCTACCGTGAATTTGGAGATCTAGACTGCTTAGTAGTGGCTGCTCTCGCCGTCCTGCATAGTGGGAAGCACTGATCTGACGATTTACTGGCTTGCATATCAGTCAATCATTAATAACGGCCGCACCGTGTTCTATTATTAGGGGTACGGACGGAACGTCGCCGATTCGATTGGACTTGATAGATAATTCACAGCATATATCTAACTATGACCTTCCGTAGTCATCCAGTAAGCTCATCATTTTGAAGTCTGTAAGAGTGAGTTAACTTGAATGCAAGCGGATAGAAGACGGTAAATATTTATTATTAAGAGCTTCTTATTCAAAAGACGGTTCTGGATCTGTACTGGCCGAAAATGTCGCCTCGGATATTCGTCATACTGAGCGTTGTGACTTTGGGAACCTTGGTCAATGTCCGGGCCGAGACGACACAAAGCCTTTACGGTCAATGTAAGTGACGTGATACCGGTGAGAAAAAAGGGGGATAATCGGAAAGAAATTGAAGCTAATGCAGTATAGGTGGTGGCATAAACTACACGGGCCCTACCAAGTGCCCAAAGACCGCAATATGCTACAGCGATGGGACGAAGTCAGTAGCGCTACATTCATACTGCTTATATTAATTCTCACAAATGGTGGCAGCCCTTATTACTCGCAGTGTGTCGAAACACCATGGGATAACGGCGGAGGTCAGCCGTCTTCCACTATCGTTACGACGACTCGGACCTCAAAGACAACTAGCACTTCGAAGACTAGTACTGTCAAGTCGACTAGCACTTCAAAGTCTTCTAGTACTTCAAAGTCTACTAGTACTTCAAAATCAACCAGTACTTCAAAGTCGAGCAGCACGTCAAAGACAACTAGCACTTCAAAGACAACCAGCACTCCAAAGACTACCACCACCTCAGAGACTACTACCACTGGAGAGTCGACTAGCACAACGCCATCAGTTACCACTATTATCACCACACTTCCCCCAGTAACAACGCCCGCAGGGGGTAAAACCACAACTGCGACGCTAACTCCCGATGAGCCATTCACCGACGACAGAGTGCGTCAGGATCCCGTTCCATCCCCAGACCTACCCCCGACCACGGACTCGTCTAAGTCCAAACGCCAGTCCGGCCCAGGGACAACACTCCAAGCAGGCTGGTATTGGATTCGAGCGGTGGCGCAGCCAAACTACCACAAGTATCTACAAACGAAGCCGACCAACGCGCCCGGAACAGCAATCCTAGAAAGTTACCTCACAGCCGGGCAGTACAAGGTAGCAGATGGACAGCTCATCGCCAACACAGGTACGACGCCTCTGTACCTGCAGGTTGAGAAGCCGGCGGACTTCACACAGCGCACGCTAGCGACGTGGTTCAACACGACAGCGAACGCGTTCGGCGCCTTCGCGTGGCAGGTCAGTAGTCACTGGAGCCTTTTAACCCCCTCCCCCTTTTAGAATATCTCAGTCTGGAACATCCCGCTCTTGCTCCCAAAACTACAAAGAATTCTCACCGCATGCGAAAATTACTGACTCCAGCATTCCAAATATAGGGCGATGCGCTCACGTGGAGCACGCCCGAGGTGAAGCGGCAAAATGTCGCGGCGTGGCTCGTATGCGCAAGTCAGGCGCTGTTCATCAATACTGGCGCATATGCGTACCAGACGCCTGCCGGGTGCTCTGACCAGACGGTGAGATGGAATTCTTTTCTTCATGGTTATCTCCTATGAATGGCGGAAGTGGGAATCTGCTAGTGTTGTTGCTGACGAGTAAATATTTAGATCCATTACTACAACGATGCGCACGCGAATGCGTAACTCGTCGCATATAGGAGATCGATGGGCTGGGTTAGATAGTTAACTACTTTCGTGATTGAAAATGACTTTACTAAAACCACCTGACAGAATGAGAGATCCTAGTTCGTGGGACTGGTCTACTATCCGAGCTTCTTCTGCAATCTCAGACAACTAGGACAGTTGGTAAATGGCCGTTTTGTCCCTAGGCGTGGGAGTTAACTAGGAATAATCAATCGGCCCGGACTATATTGCCCAAGGACTCTCAATATAATATGATGCGGTTTAACATTAACGCTCCGCAGCGTGAAATTGGTTATGCTTTATCCTGCATAATATAACCTTACTCTGCGCAAATTGATCAGGCCTCTAAACGCAGTTTCCTTTAGACTACTGTTTGACATCCCAAAAACACGATGGGTCTAGGAAAGAGACCATGTAGCCTAGGATAATTTCTATTAATACTACAAAATTACATAGCCCATCCCTACTTAAGGGGTGAGCTGGATTTAGAACTAGTATTGCCCCTCCATACGTTTGCTAGTCTTATCTGCGTCCTAATAGCATTCACACTGAGAGAGCAACAGTGTTAAGAAGATGCATATAGAGTGCATGACACAGAACCCAATCCCACTAAGAGAAATGTCCTCGGCTGAGTTCTTATCTTGCGGTCGAGCTGAGTTTTTGAAATATGTTCTGCACATGTAAGCGCGGATAGAGTTCGTGAATTAGGGTTTTGTAAATATATATACAAAAAAAGTAACTATGTACAATAAGCCTATACTACTCCTCACTCATCACGTCTTTCGACGCCCCTAACACCAAACCTGAAGTGATTTCTTGAATGTATGTATAGGATCAACGTCTATGTTTAATGCTCAGAAACTAATAGCTTGCCCGTTGATCGTGACTGTCGCGCTATATAGCTCGCGGGCGCCATTTCCATCGTTAGCTTTGACGCGTCCATGGAAGATAGCTGTGCGCCCATTGGGGTCGATGTCAAACCCACCAGGTCCCCAGACACCCTTGTTGTCGGCGGAGCGGAGGAGGATGCCACGGTTGGTGTAGGCGCCGTTGATGGTGCTTGAGAAAGCATACTCGATGTCGTAGTCGTCGCTGGAGTAGCAGTGGGCGCTGTAGAACAGGACGTAATTTCCGTTTCCAATCTTGTACAGAGAAGGCGCCTCGACGACACCGTTGTTGGATGCGCCCTCGTTGTCCAGGATCTTGCTCGGGCTGTCCAGAAGCGTGAGCGCATCTCGCGCCATTCGCTGAATCATGATGGGAGTAGACTTGTAGGATCCCGATGGAGTCCCACCCTGGCACGTGGTAGCTCCTCCAAGACTGTTGCCGTCGACTTTCCAAAAAATCCAACGGTTGGTTCCATCATCATAGCCGGCAGCATCAATGACACCACCACCAGCATCATTGCAGATCAAGGGTGCCCCTTGGGGCGTGAAAGGTCCCAAGGCCGTGGCGGAGGTCGCAGCACCGATACAGTGTGATCCACCACTTTTATGGGCGGTATAATACACTGTAACATATAGGTTAGTAACTATCCTTTCGATCAATATTCGTGGGAATTCCAAAGAAATGAAAAGGTTCGGAGACCACAATTCTGCCTCTCAGGGGGACCCCTTTACTCTAAACAACAGCTAAAACAAGGAGTAACTCGGAGTATTACTTACTAACATAAGTTCCCGCATCCTAATTGTTATGTTAGCATCTTCCGCACACATAACTAGTTTAGGGATTCGAAGACTTACGTTCTTTTGAACATCAGGCGCCCATATACCTCTATCGTTCGCATCAACCCAGGAGCCGGGATTGGGCAACGCATCATTGCTCGTGAGAGTCCATGAAGAAGCATCAGACGATGTCGCAACTGGAATACTCTTGCCATTGGATGATGTCGCATATGCTTTCCAAGAGCCGTCCCCATAGATTATCGAAGGATCCGGGAAGTCTACATTTAGGGAAGGGCCAGTAAAGCTGCGGCCCTGGATGTCTGACATTCCAATCCTCGTTATGTTGGCAAGTCCAAGGATAGGAAAAGCCTCATCTCTGACATGAGGTAAATGCTCAGCATGGTTCTCCGCTGGTAGCCCTGCGGCCAGCTGAGCTCCTAACGCGATAAGAAGGCTCTTCATGATGGAAAACTGTAACAAGTGAGAAAACAACCTGTGTTTCCGCCGGTAGCTAGTATAACGTCAAGTCGGGGGTAGTCAAGCAAGATATAGTCGAAGAGTTCAAGAGGATCATGACCAAGATTGGGTATATACCCACATAGGACACCATCAACGAGTGACCAAACTGCCGGCCATGTTATGGGCGGAGTTGTATATCGGCCGACTTGTATTCGGCGTAAGAAATAGCAACGATGTAAGGGCACCGGCACTACCTCGTTTGATTAGAACGTTTCATGGAGAGAGGGAAAGGCGTGCTCACAAGTAAGGGGCTTCCCCGAACGGATGGCGGCCACAAAGAGGATGCGAGACAGGCGCTTTCGTCTAGTCGTAGTAGTATTTGTGGCTGGCGTTGTTCACACGTACGTAGGTGGCATTGATAGCTCGGAACCGACGTTACGTGACAAACGTTACATGACAATTCACACGACCAATGATGATGCCGTGTCGCCGTATCTCCTGCCAAATTTGTCGAACAGCGGTGGAAGCCCTAGATCCAATGTTCACTCAAGCCCGTCCGTCCATGTGGTCAGTGACGCCGTGGCGTGAAACACTCTAGACAATGACTAAGCGGTTTGCACGTATAATAGTAAACTTATTTAGCGTATATGCAAGGAATAAGGCTGGCAAGGGGGACATCCCGGCCAGAATTTCGTTTGGAGACCAGGGATAGTGGTCAAAATGGGGTGTGTATTGTTGAGGGAGTTGAGGGAGGTTTGGATCCAGCGCTCGATCATAGAACTGGCTATATAGTCACCGTGTGAAGCGCCCCTTCCACATATGGTATACAGGCCGACCCATTCCTACTGTTGGGAGCGCCAAAGCGAGTTGGAGGCAGGAACAGGTCTGGTAAAGCATCGTGTATTCCACTCGGCTGTGCTTTCGGCAAGGGATCGAATGCTGGGAGACGGAAGCAATGCCCCATCACCGACGGATTAAGGCTGCCGTGTGGATTTGGCTTTGCAATGCGCATGATTGATGAGAAGCAAATCTATTTTGCGAAAGTAAGGAGCATCTAGAGCATCTAGAGCATCTAGTAAGTTTTGGGTCGAGTCTACCAAAATTCTACACTACCTTACATATAGGTATAGGTATAAGTAAGCACGTGAAGTAAACTCTTGCATGACATGGCACGTTGCTGCTCGGTAGTAATAGTATTAATGTAGGCTAGTTGAGTGCAGGCTGCCCAAATAGGAAGCTCGCCATCGTGGCCTTATTAATCCGAAACCGATAGCTTCATCTTCCCTGCAATTCTACTACCGGTGTCCTCTAAAGTCAACCTAGTATGCACTATAGCTGCTTTTATCCCGACCATGTGTATAGTATGTCGTGAAACCTCCCGTCTTCTACACCAGAATTCGGCAGTTTGCCCGGAGCATTTTTCCTGATTGTTCAATGCTAGCAGCAGGCCGTGAACGAGATAGGGGAAAGAAAACTAATATATCTTTGAAATCTGCGAGTTTATATAGCCCCATGCCTATATTAAGGCGATTTTCGCCGAAGCAAACAATGCCGTCCCCACCTCCTCCTATATTTCTCAGGTATCAAATTAGACTCTGGCATCCAAAGCACTCTCGATAACAAATGCGTTCTGCTTGTATCCAAGAACGGTTCGCATTTGACAATATCCCATTTATCGACATCGGCAATATAATCCGGTTCGTGAGGTGGCAAAGGGTCCGTATTCTCGGGATACTGTGTATCCACTAGGAACGAACATTGCCTAATATCGACATACTTCGCCATGTCTTCCTCGTTCCGATCATTTAACCCGCTAGTTGGCAACCAGGTTCCGCCGAAGAAGCCAAAACCCGTGCGGGCCTCCGAAAACTCACCCGGCAGCAATCCACGGAACTCCGACCTGATGAATTTGGCGTGCATGTCGCGCGGAAGAAAGTATGAGCTGGGGAAGCGGTACCATTCCTTAGCGAAGCAGACATTGTCCCCGCGACCACCGATACCTGACTCTCCCGCAACACCAGCACCGAGAGGTTCGTAGATTTTGAGCGGAGCTGAATACCCGGTATAAATACCCACAATGCGTGTGAGACCTAGATCCAGGGAAATTAACAACACTGAAGAGACAACAAATAGCTTGAGTCGTGCTGGGATCTTTCCCACTATAGTCTTCGGATCTGAGCTACCAAAGGCTGAAAGCACTATGTGAAGAGCGAGAGCCGCATTCAGGGCGAGAAAGGGATAGGCGGGGTACATAAACCTCTCCTCTTTATGAGGCTGTAAAGTGAAGATGCCGAGCCACATGTAGAACGGTGTGAGAAACACAATGGTCCGTAACCCAGATTGGAAGCTGTGCAATTTCGAGGTAAATGCCTTTTGTAGAAGGAATAGTGGGAGCGAGAGTAAGGCCAAGACAAACCAGACATTGAAGTTGATGGCTAGATTGCGGAAATAGAAAGTCCAAGGCTCTGTGCCGTAAAGATTTGGGCCGCCAGTGGAAGAAAATATGTTGTACTTGACGATGTTCCAGGCTACAACCTCGAATTTGCGGTAGAAGAACGCATTGACGGTTGAGTCACCAAGCTATATCATGTGAGAGTCCGGCAGTGCCTATATGAACAAAGCTTACTTACAATAAGTAAAAGCCCCGCAATCACGCCACGACCTACGCGTAGCACAGTCTCCCAAAAGCGCTCTCGGTCACTTATGACTGCAAAGATAGCCTCCTCGAGCATGAAAGGGGCGCAGAGTGCTGACGCAAAGGGCCACCCTAATATACCGCCAACTGCAAACCACCAAATGCCCCATGACGTCCTAAGCCCGCCCCTCCAGTTCATGAAAGCAGCAGCGCCTAGAAATGACATGTACATAGCGAAGCTAGATGGTAGATAAGCGGCACTAGCATTGAAGTTGCCAGGGGACATGACGAGAGCCATGAGGAAGAAAAGTCCAATCCTAGGGTTCAGCGTGAAGCTGATGACGCGGAATAAGAGCACCTGGCAAAATGCACAGAGGAAAGCTAGGGAATATCGGACGAAGTAAAACTCAGCAACCTAGGAAGATACATCAACGTCTACAGCCATGCAAACACAGTGTTGCAGATCGAGTTACCTTGGTAGGCCGAGGGAGCAGTCTACGAAAATTGCCTACAATGGCATGAAGTGTCACATAGAACCAGCTCCGGATGGCAAAGTCTGGAGAGTACTCCCATGTCTGCAGACCGTAGCCGTGAGAGAGATAGTGTGTGGGCTCCCAGTAGTTGAAGGTCTCGTCGCAATCTTGGACCGGCGCGAAGAGGGCGGCCGTGAAGTTTGCTGCTAGGAAAATGTAGAAAGCGGTAATTGGCTGAATAGCGAAGGGCGAGGGGGCTCTACATCGACGATTCCAATTAGCGGTCCACATTCAGATACAAAAACCCCCTATCTTTGGACGACATGGCGCATACTTCTTCCTCTTTGCATGCTGCGCATCTGGATGGACATAGTCCTCTCGTGGTTTGGCTGCCGTCGCAGCTGTAGGTGGCATAGTCGAAAGGAAGGAAGGCAGCGCCGCAGACCGTATAAGATATTTGTGGCTCTCCTCCACCGGGGTGCGCGCATGCGGGTTGAAAAAGCGGAACGAAGGGGTGAAGCTGTCGTGGTCTGCAAAACTGAGAGGCACAGATTTAGAGGGGAGGAGAGGCCAATCGAAAACACCGATAAATGACGTTCATTTGTTCAGGTCGCTTCAGCTTTCTGCTCGGCTTGCCCATGATAAGAAAGACCCACCTTTTCACCCAGTTATATCTCAGGCGCAAAATAGGTCAATCAGCGTTCATTGTTGGTCCTGATCAAGAAACCCCCACCTCTTATGTGCAGCTATATCGATAAGCTATTTCAATGGGTCTGCTCTGTGTTTCCACTTTAATTTTCTCGAAGACGTCTGCCATGGGCTCTTCTTTCCGCTACAAATGTCTGACCCAATCTTGTAATACGATGTATATATACCGCCTGGTGATCGCTATTTATTCCTAGTGAGCCGGCGACAATAAGTTGGGTTTCAGACATCATTTCGTGTACAAAAACAAGTTTCTTAACATCAGCTTTATGGGAGATACGCCTCAACCTGTCTGCTAACTGGTGAGCTTGCCATCACCATACCAGCAACATCACATCAGATTTACGAGTATAGATCACAGCATTCATATTGGCGAAAGCAACCATTTCAACGCTCGCGATTCCCTTACTTACGCCACCATGTCTAGCTTCCAGATTCCTGGGCTTAGCACGTTACAACCCGCTACAGGTAGCAGCAATGTTGCGCCTACGTCGGTGACCCATGATCAGGCGGCCACAGAGGAATCTCAGCCGACAAGTGTTAGCAATACCAATCCACACATTGCAGAAGATGAGGCTCCCGGTGACGAGATGGCTGTTGACCACCCACCAAGTCCACCATCGCTCACGTCAGGATTAGAGGCCCTGCTTGGTGGCTTAGATCCTGTACCAGAACCAGCACCTATTTCATCAGATTCAAGTAAGGATGCTGCTCCTGCTCCATCGGAAACGAACAAGGCGGTTACATCAGAAACCCAAAATGCAACAGAAACCAGAGAACCTCTAGAAAATGGGGATGTTGACACGCGAGGAGAGAACCCAGAGTGGGAGGTGGATTCATCGCCCTACGAGTCATCCTCTGACTCTAGTAGTTCGGATGACTCTGACGATGACTCTGATGATGAGAAAGACTACAAGATCCTTGGACCCGAGGAGACCGCTCGCATACTTATGGAAATGGATGGTGGATCTGACGATGAAGGTGACGGAAAAGGGAAAGGTAGTGGTTCCGGACTCGTGCGAACTAAAAATGAGCTCCCTGAAGCTATTATCCCGCGACCCGAGGTGGATATTACGCCTGAAATGGAGATAGTTGAGCTTGGTACGATTGAACATTTCGTCGATAACACTGCTGTTATCAAGGCAAACACAACCGGAGAGTACCAAGTACTTGACACAGGTTCCGTTCTCTGTCTTGAAGACCGAACTGTAATAGCTGCCTTGGCGGATGTGATTGCGGCTGTGCGAGAGCCGCGATACACAGCAGGCTTCACAAGTGAGGAAGAAATCAAGTCTTTCGGGTTAGAAACCGGGACGAAAATTTACTATCCACCAGCACTTGCTAGTCTTGGGCTAACACAGGTGCTCAAAGCCAACAAAGGCACGGATGCAAGTAACTGGCACGATGAGGAAGTCGCCGAAGACGAAATCGAATTTTCGGACGACGAGAAAGAGGCAGAGCACAAGCGACAACTGAAAGCCAAGAAGCGGGGAGCACGTGGTGGTCGGGATGGCGCAGCTGGCCGAGGTGGACGCAACGATGCCACTACTACGGGAGCTTCTACTACCTCTAATGGGTTGAAGTATGATGATGACGACGAAGACGGTCCTTATAAACCATTAGCACGACCAGTAGGGTTTGGGCAAAGCCAGTCCTCTTATGGAGGTGATGAGCCCTCGAGTAGCTTTTCAGGCCATGGCGGTACATATCGGGAAAACCGAGGCGATTTTCGAGGCAGAGGGAGCCGCGGTCGCGGCGGACGTGGCAATCGTGGTGTTAACGCACGTGGTGGATATCCATTACCACCAAGGCCACAGGGTCAAGAAAGCGAGGGAGCTCAAAGCTTCCAGCAACCACCTACACAACAATACAACCTACCTTCTGCTCCTCCCATACCAGTGAGCAACCAGCCTTATCCAGTCTTCCCTCCACCCCAGCCAAATGCCCAGCAATCGCATCAACCGGCCAACCAACAATTTCCTTTCCCCTGGCCACAGAACACTCAGCCGGGTTTTTACCCTCCTCCACCGCCTCAATTCACTGGTCAGCAAGGCACGAACGGGATGTATTTCAATCCGAATTTCTGGGCAGCTCTACAGAATCAGGTTCAGTCTCAACAAAACCAACAGAACAATCAGTGGACCGGACAATATGGTCAACATAGTCAACATAGTCAGTGGCCGGGACAAGGAGGGCATGACTAAATTCTTGAGACCATACCTACATTGTCAGCACAATTGGATTGAACTCCAAGAGTGTAGGTACGAACGGCGACATGGAACTCATTTCTCATATGTTCATGTTCATGCTGGCCATGATGGCAATGAACTTTGTGACATTGGCCCCGTCAGAGGAAGATGATCAGCCTCGACGGTGATATATAAACACCCTCTAACTAGCTAGTGGACTACATTATTCCTAAGTAACAAGGTTACGTCTCATGTTCGGGTCGACGATTTGTCTTCTTGATGCATTGTGCCTATATTATTACCAGTATAAAGTGTATATACTACCCAATCGTACTAAAGTTAGGAAACTTCTAATATCACGAGCTCCTTAAGCCTTTTCCCATTTGTACACTAGGTGATTGTCCTTCTGCATACGTATATATCTCCACGTGTGTGTGTATGTCAGAAGGTATCAGCTGATAATCACCTGACGCCTGATCTTTTATCTTAGCTACGCTACGCTGGATGGATAGGAGATGCACTCTGGCATTTGTGGTAGCGTATAATACTTACAAGCCAGGCGTCCCACTCTCGAGCGAACGAACAATCAACAACTCTGTCGGTTTGGTGAACCACGTTGTCGGAATGAAGGTGATGTCATGAACCTTGTACTATATCACGATTTACTCCTAATTCATCGCAAAATATGCGAGCTCGTTTGAAAAGTCTCAAACTTCCAGGCTAGAACTCTCAGAATCACACGATTGGCGCTCTGTTAGATGTGCCCGAAGATGAAGATCGTCGGGGCTAACTACATGTGTACAGTACATAGATAAGCACGGGCCAAAAGGCTTGGTACTTACATAGGAACCTCTTTCTCCAAAAAGAGCTCGGGAGCTTGGGCCGTTCTTGGCATGGAAACAATGGAAAAGATTAGGATGAATCCTTCGAAACAAACGAAGAGATGAAGATTTGACATTGCTAAATGAAACCCTGGACATGAGTAAAAAAGACGTCATAGTTAACTTCCTCTGTTGCACAGCCTTGACAAGCAATTTCACCGATTACTACGGCGGTTTGCCAAAACCACAGTACACGTGTACATATACATACATGTAGCAAAATGCCATCCCGCATTGTCCGCAATGTTGGAGATCTACATACATGCAGGGTTATCCGATTAAGAAGATCTTGCCTCCGTAGTACGGCACGGCCAGGCTGAGTCATTTGCGTCGAAGCGAGTGCAACTCACATATATAAGGTATCCATAAAGGCTGAATGCCGAGCCTCTTTGTAAGGCTCAGTCTTCAGTTGTCGGCGTCCATCACGAGCAGGATCGTATCATCGAAGGAAGAAAAATAAACTACACTAAACCGACGGGTTCCGTCACCAGACGCGTGGAAAAGGGGTCGGATTCTAGAGCCGAGTGCTGATTTGCTGGAATGTCGTCGACCCCTGTCGGCGAATTTCACTGGGTCCACCCGAAAGCAACGCGCCCACCAATCGAACCGGGCTGGTACCTGAAGGCGGGGGATGCGTACCTGCAACAGTGGAGCGGTGAGGATAGCTAGAGCTCTGGTTGCATATCGAAATCAGAAATAGATCGTCTCAGCCCACCAACCAGAGCTAGTGTACTTTCTTTAAGTACTTCCTTAGAGTACCTAAGTAGGTAGTGTAGTGTAGCTGTTCTGCACTAAGATTAGCCGGTCAGTTGGATGAAGACAGTTGCACATTCACAAATTCTGGTTGAAGGACGTGATAGCATTTATCACTTGGGATAATAACAGCAAAGGACAAGAGAAATTTGTTTAAGTCGGGAGAGCGTTGCCGTAGCAGGGTGAACAGAAAGCCTACGAAGAAATTGTGTAGTATGTGTAGGTAGTAGGTATACCTACATGGTGTAACATTTACAGTAAACATTGGTGTGTCTTAGACTTGCTGCAATATCAACCCACAACCACACATATTGATAGAAGAGACTAAATTACGGTGTGTGTACCAGAGGCTTGAGGCATAAGTTGTATATAGCTGGAATTGGTACAGCTCAGGCCCATATGCAGACAAAGAATATGTATCCATCGGCGCTTTTGTCACATTAAACAATTTATGATGAGTATGATCCGGCGAACAATTGACTGAAATTTATTATGCAGATCTAGAAACTAATATAGTTCATGATCACAATGGTACGTGCTTTCAGTCCTCAACAGGTACTGCGCAAATGTACCCTGTATTCCTTTATACAGGTACCGACACTGCCTACAAAATTAATGAGGCGACGATGTCATGCCCGTTCCTGGTCAAGCTGCCAGTGCCTTCGGACTCCGCTAGGCAACCACACCAGCCAATCAGCCGACCAGGATCGACCAACGCCACAGGCCACTCTCAGCACCTGCTCCCTCCTTCTAGCGCTGTACTGGTTTCCTCCCTTTCTCTCTCCTTTCGCCTCCTCCTCTCTTTACGTCGCATCCCACAGCGTCCCTCTCCCTCCGTCGCTCACGATCGAGTGTTGGGCTTCTTCCCCCTTCGTTCGGATCCTCGTACAGTTCCATTCACTCCTTTATTTGTCTCATCCTAGCCAACCCGACTGTACTCCCTAGAGGACCATTCTCTCTTTTTTGACTTACGACGACCAACATCCGGCCCACCCACGAGTCCCTTCGTTACCGCTTGACGCCTTCAATTCATCCACGGAAAAAAGCGCGAGTAGACGCTCATTAATTATTGCCACGTTTGTCTTCACCATACCGAATCACTGTCACCGGTTGCATTTGGAACGGCTCCCGCCAATTGATAGGCCAGCTTGAGAAAAACACGAGCCAATTCTTGTTTTCTTTAGAAGGGATATATGCACAGGCAACAATTGGAATCGAGAAGAGGACACCTGCCTACATCAAGGAATTTGTTAATGACCGAGGACATCTAACTCGAATACTAACGACCAAAATGCCGAGCCACAAGCACATGCACGTGCGACACGCGCATCAGCACTGGGACAACTTCGTCCAGGGTGTTGAAAGTGTCGCAAGTGAACTCAATCCTTTCAAAGATGCAGCGCCTACGCTGCAAGAAAGATCCCCCGAAACTATATACAAAACCGTCTATACTACCATGTCGCCAACCTTTGATGGTCCTATCGCCGGTTATACAACGGTTGGAGTACCCGCAGATACAACCCAGAAGGCCAACTCTGCGGACAATGTAACAGCGGCCTCACCCAAGGTGACCTCAGCGGCTGCTGAAGTCAACGCGAACGAAACTAGTGAGAGTTTGCCCGGATCCTTGGGCTTCTCCCCCTCAGTTGACCTCAATGGCGAATCGACACTTGCTTTGGCAAGCAGCACCCCTGTGGAGCAGCACACACAGTTCCCTACAACTGTCCACACCACTAGCTCTATCAGTGCTACAGAGGCGGCCGCATCGTCCAGTTCTACTTCTTCCGCAAGCTCATCAAGCTCAGATACCAGCCCTGCCGTAAAGGCAGGTATCGCCATCGGTGTCTTGGGTGGTCTCTTTGCTATCGGTTTACTCGTCTTTTTCCTTTTCAGCAAGCGCAGAAGGCAGCTCGAGCAACAACGCGCACAGGATGACGAGAAGGTTAATGGAGCCTTTGCCGGCGGTCGTACTGATTCTGTTCGTACCACACGAACTAGCGCTACGGCGCCTCGGCTTAGCTTGCGACCCGTCACCCAATTTAACCCAACCTTCAATGAGAGACGTTCGAGTAAAGGTGCCGGTCTAATGCTCGCTACTGCCGGTGCAAACCAACAGAGTGCAACCCGTGAAAAAGGAGGTAGCATGTGGGAGCGCCCTTCAACAGCTAATGGCAATAATCCTGAGAACCCTTTCAATGATACCGCACGTGCTCATTCCCCCACAGTAAACGAGCCATCCGCCTCCCGTGAACCAGCTAACCCGTTCGACTCTCCCGAACATGTTGTTGGCATGGCTCAAACTACTGATTTACCCTCCACTCCTACTACACCTAGCACCGCTGAAACTGCTGGTGCGGCCGTTGCTGCTGTTGCCACTGCTGCCGCTGTTAGTACTTCAATTTCATTGACTCGAAAGGCATCAACCCGCAAGGAAGCTCCTGAACCACTTGACCTTACTATGCCACCCCTCCCGCCAAGCCCTACTGGCACCGAATACAGTATGAACTCCGTCGCTCCTGGTCAATCTCCCGGTCCCTCGAAGAGTGCGGCAGCTATCGCTGAAGCTGGTGGCCCACCATCCTCAGCTGTTCATCGAGTCCAGCTGGATTTCAAACCATCTATGGATGATGAGCTGGAACTTCAAGCTGGACACCTGGTGCGGATTCTCCATGAGTATGATGATGGATGGGTAAGTAAATCATTCATACAAATTACTTCCAAAAACTAATTTTGTACTAGGCTCTATGTATCCGCCTCGACCGCTCTCAGCAAGGTGTTGTGCCTAGGACTTGTCTCTCTACCCGCCCTGTGAAGCCCCGTCCAGCCGGTGGCCCTCCAGGTCCTCGTAACGGTGGTCCTCCAGTCAACCCTAGTGGCCCGCGTGGTCCCCCTCGTGGCCCTGGCCCGAATTACGCTCCTAACTACCCCTCCGGTCCCCCGCCTCAGGGTCGTCCAGAATCTCCCATGCGACCCATGAATGGACGACCTCAGTCTCCCGCTCAGATGCGTCCTTATTCGCCAGCCGGAGGACGACCTCAATCTCCCGCCCAAATGCGTCCCTACTCGCCTGCTGGAGGACGACCTATGAGTCCGCATACCGGTCGTCCTGCTTCTCCAGCCGGTCCTCCTCCCATGAGCCCTGGTCCTCGCGCTCAGTCTCCGGGGCCTCGTCAACAGCGATCTCAGAGTCCCAGCGGAATGAATCGACGGCATAGCCCTCCCGGGCCCAGCCCAATGAACCCAAATAACGCTCCTCAATATCGGGGACCCCCAGGTCCACCACCTCAGGGACAAGTTGGCCGAAAGCCAGTACCTGGCCAGGCATACTAGAATCCTGATATAACTTGATGAATTTTGGAACGACAATTAGATCTTCTCGACACTCGCTTGCGACCTTTTTAATTTCTTTCGTCTTTACTTTTGTATCATGCTACATTTTAGTTCATTTGGTCGTGGCACGACTTAGCCTATATGGCTCCCAAAACCTGATATTCGAATGTTGGACAGGACTGATCGCAATCACTAATTGCGAAGTACTGTTCACGATTCAGTTGTGGGATTTCTTGTTGATAATTTTTAGTTCAGCTGTAACTACGGTGCCGCCGAGTCTTTCGGTACTGCTACAGTCGGTTTGGCACTTGTTGCTTCAAGCTATGAAACGATTTTTTAACCGTTTCTTTTTTTATGGTGGTTTGAACAATGGTTGGCGTGTGACTTCAGGATTGTCTGATGCTCGTGTGCTGGTCAGGGTTTTTTGGCCAGCATCGCCAAGTTAATACCTCTCTCATTTTGCGCACCAGTCATAATGATGAGCCGGGTTGGTATTGTTGATTTGCCTCGGCGCAAATAAATGTGAGTGGACGGCTCATTGGTCTAGGAAGTTACTGGTTGGACAAGGTCTCTAGAGGGGGGAACGAAAAGAAGATGGTCGTGTGCGAGGTTGAGGGGATGATTATATGCGCGAGACTCGGTTGGCTTGTTCCATAGCGAGCCATCAATGGCAGCCCTGGGGCTCCTCCTTTTCTAGGCTGCATGATAGATGAATTGAGTGGTTGTCCAACAACATGCAAAATATTTTCCGTGACTCAGGCAATTGCACAATCAACCTCTTCATTTCACAGGCTCTCTATCTGGGTTGTGACCCGTACAGTCATTGAACCAATCTGAAGCTAGTCCTTGTAGTCGTAACATATACCTGAATCTATAAATCTAGGTAAGACCTTTCACCCAAATCCCTACCTATATAGGCACATATCAACTCCCAGCCCTAGTGTCACTACACAGACAATTATTAAGACAAAACCGCTATATTTTGACGCCACCTTACGTATAGTGATAATTCATGCGAGATTCCCTAGGCTGATGATCTAGAAACTGGGCTTGGTAGATTAATGCTCGTCTGCGCGATAGGTCATCCCATTACTATTGTCCGTCCATGGTGGTACTCCAGACCTTTAGCAGCGTGCCATTTCTCTCTTCATCCTTGATTTGATTTACCGTCCTAGTCACATGTCCAACATGTGGATGCGCCACTAGTCAGCCAGCTCTAGCAATCACTAGCTGCTGGTTGTTCATATCGTTGGCTTCCTAAATTCGATCACTCTTCGCAACTAAAATACCAGAAAAGCTGGACGGGGATGGCTCTTATTTCGACTACCGATTTAGACTAAATCGTCTCCTTCACTAAGTGTTGAACGTAGGGCCTTAGAGCGCAGCGCGAGGTTTTTACAGTATAGATGTAATGGCAACGATGATACTCTCAAGTCGTTTAGTGTCATGCCGCGGGGTAAGGTTTCTCATTCAATTTTTGATTCTAGAAACCCCCAAATCAATTCCACCTAGAGTCTTAGTCATTCGGGACATTTTCTCTGCAAACTTATCACGAAAGAAGACTTCCCTAGCAAAAGCATCTCTGTCATAAGTAGGGATGTCTTAAGTGAGTCCAGCAGACTCAGGCATCAAGTCCGAAATGTGGCTCCTCTGACGGTACGGGACTACCTACCAGATCGTCATGAGGAAGAGAGTCGGGATTAATAAGATCGACGAGCTACGGTCGAGCCTAAGCCTGCAAACTAGTCATTCTACACCACTTGTCTCCGGCCTAACCCTGCAGCCCGGTACATTCCCAGCGACACATGGCGATCGACGCGATCGGCATGTGGGAGCCGGTCCAGCCAAGCGCCGATGGCATCGGACCGACGCGAACGACAACCAGGCGGCTTATTGCGAAACATGTGAGGTGGTCGCCATACCACCCAAAAGCTAACATACCCTGTGAAGCGCAAGGAGCTTATGGCATTATATTCGCAAGTTAGGAAGGCCGGAGATGCGTTGATAAAGAACCTAGAGAATATATTACTCAAGCTCGGCAATGCTACTCTGGTCACAATTGTGTGACATATTCATGGATACCCTGGGAAAACCCCAGTCTAAGAAGATAAATACTCGCAGCGGGTCTTGGTCAGCTGTCAGCAACATCGGGATTGTATCGAACACGGACATGGGGGAAGCGATGAAGAAGTCATGACGTGCTTCACTCGTCACGAAGAAGGCTACTTTATGCTCGGGTTTGATTGGCGGAACGAAACAGCAGCGAAATTGCAGCTGAGCTTGTTTTCGCGAATTATTACGCTTTGGACTATCTATTGAACCAACAACTACTTGGACTAGGTTGGTTAGATCTCTGTGCGTTTATCTAGTGCGCGGCTCGCTCGCTCGCGGGCCCCCGTCGAATCTAGATGGGCTGAAGATGCATAGTAACCCTCCTTCATGCCGAGTGTTAACTTAATATCTGGCCCACAGCTTCGCTCAGTCATGGAGATAACTAGATGATATTACCTTCTAGCTGTGATCCATAGCGAAGAACTGCGCTCTCTCTCTATTTACCTCCTTAGCAATTGTAAATACAGTTGAACAATGATACATTGCTTCGTTTACTTTCTTGAGACGTTACGCAGTTCTGATCATCGAAACCTCCTCTCGTTGCCTGATACTGTAATAGGAAAAGGGTGATTCCCACGATGAGTGATGCGAAGCTCTCGTCACGGTATGAAATCCGTACCCTAGAACCCGAACACCTAGAATGGGCAAAAGCCCTCTTCGCACATAGCTTTGTATGAAAACTCCCTCATTACCAAGCTTCATAAATATCTATCTATCAATAACATCTTCCCGTTAAAAATATTCCTGTCATCTCCTATCTCTACCTCGCCTAGCCGAAGGATTAGCAGACCAAGAGATCCCGACTAACTGGTACCAAAAAGGTATTCGGCTCACCACTATGGCGTAGCCTCTACCCCTTAGACAAAACGGCCAGATTCTACGGCTTATACCAGGCCAGCGATTACTTAATAAGACATCAGATCTCCTCCGGTCTATCCCTAGGCGTCTTCGACACGGAATACGAATTCAAGAACCCGGACTCCGCCGCCTCAGGCGGGGCCTTATCCTTCGACTTCGGCGACCCGAGCGTCGACGAGGACGAGCTCCTGCAACAGATAGACACCCCGCTGGTCAGCATAGCATGCGCCTTCGACGCCTTCGACGCAATGGACAACCGCTGCGTGGCGCCCGTGATGGGGCGCCTGCCCGCGTCGGCGAGCTTCCACGCGGCGCTCGCGGAGCGCGGGGCCCGGGATCCGAGGACGTGGCCGCCGCCGACGGCGTCGGGCGAGGTGCTGCAGCGCATGGGCACGGCGACGCGCGCGGACGCCGCGGGCGGCGGGTTCATGAAGGCGCTGGCGCACGAGATGATGCGGCGCGCCGCGGCGCAGGGGTTCCGGCGCATCCAGATCGAGTGCTTCCACGACGCCGTCACGGCCGTGTGGGCGAACCCGCCGGTGCCGTTCGAGGGGTGCGTCGCCGGCGAGGTGGACACGTTCGCGCTCGTCGAGACCGACGAGTGCGGGAGGCCGAGCTTCCCGTACCGGCCGGTCAGGCAGCGGCTGACCAAGGTTTGCGTCACGCTTCGGTAGCTAGCTGGAAGTCATCAGCTCTACCTACCCCTAATTCGTATTATACATATGTTTTCTCTCCATGGGAAGAGCACGGGTGAGACGAAGTTGGCTTTGGTTATTTGATGAATTGACGTGACGAGGGACGGTATCATCGAACTCATACACAGGAATAGGCTATTACGTGTCTCGAGGCCGTCAAAATCGGACATCTATGAATGGATTAAAATTCTTGATTCTGAGTATATAATAGTAACATAACATCATACAGCCATGCCCACCAGTATCCCAACACACGAGGTCAAGAAAGGGGCCGCCGTGCCTCAGAAGGACGGGCTCACAGTCGCCAAGGGAACAGAGCACGTCTTCGACAGCGCAGAGATAGCTTCAGTGCTATTGGAGCTCACGCAGTCTATTCCGGTGTCGCCCTTGACGCCGTCGCAGATGATGATGGGGTCGCCCTCGCACGGGGATGCAACGGTGAAGTTCTTGAACGTGATGTTCTCGCACACCGCGTTGGGGTTCGTCGAGCAGGTTAGGCTGGCGACGGCGAGACCGTACTTCCCGCTCGTGTATCCCGAGAAGTTCTCAAAGCTGATGTTGGTGAGGTTCATCATCGACGGATACTCGGCACAAGTCTCGGCATCGATCTAGAGGTGACTCTGTTAGCCTTGATGAAAACTCGACTAAGCTGTGGGCGGCAGGAGAGGGGAATTACTATCTTACGTTGAAGTAGCACGAGTCGATAAAGGCAGAGTACTCGTTATTCGCCTGGTAAAAGTTTCTGAAAGTCACGTTGTCCTGCGCCTCGTCGTCAATGGCCGTGTCACACTCAGGCAGTGGAAGGAGACCTACGATGAAACCATATCCTACGTCTGGGCCGGCCCAAGTCTTGAGTCTAGCGCCATCTACATTAGACAAGAGTTAGTGATCGCTCTATATAGCACTAAGGAGTGTAGTGGATGTAATGAACAAACAGGGAGAAAAGCCGAATAAGTTGATCTGCTAGTTAGAGTTCGCCAAAAGAAGGGAAATCGGCGCTCTTAGGAATCACTTACGTTGACCATTGAGCATCCAAACATTCTCAATGACAACATCCTGGATGAAACTCATCTCCCCCGCGTATTGACCGAGAGAGCCCATGGACTGGCCATGTGTTCCGTTACAATACATTGTGTCCACATGGACGTTAGAGGCGTTAGACTTCGGGGAGAAGCAGTCGTCCCCAATATTAACCCAAGTTCGCTTGACGGTGAGGTCTTCGATGTTAAGCGAGTCGAAGAAGTCGGTGTTCTTAGGCAGCGATGAAGCATTGTTGGACTCGGCCGTGACTACGACGTCGGAGAACGAGATGCCCTTAGACGTTACTATGAAGTTCGTCCAGCAGGGAGAGTCCTTTTCGTGGATGCCTTCTATCTCAATGTTGGTGGCGTTCTCAGCGTAGAATAGAATCGGTCGAAGATAGTCGTTGTCTGGGTCCAGAATTTCCAAGCCCGCGAACTCATTCCACCAGCGCTGGCCATTGCCGTTGAGAACACCGTCGCCATAGATCTTGATGTCCTTGCCGCCCCATTTCCAGAACATTATACTGTTTTGGAAAGGGTGTGTGAAGGCATTGGCTTGCCAGTACGGGGTGTCGTTGGTAAACTTGACCTCGCCGTCCCAATGCACTTGAACGTCATCGAGGAAAGTTAGATCAAGGGGCTTTCCAATGACGAACAGCTCGTTCTTCGGCAGATATAGGGTTCCGCCGTGGTTTGCCTTTTTCAGGCCAGCCTTGAACTCGTCAGAGACATCATCGGTGTCATTTCTCGACGACCGAATCTTGACAACTTGTCGGTGACTATCGTGGGACTTCCCCTTGGCCTGGTATGGATGCTTCTGTCGAAACTCTTCGATGCTTCGCGGCATGTTGGCCGGCAGCTCGGCGTGACTGGCGAACACACCGGCGAGAACCGAGAGTAGCGTAAAGAAACTCGAAGGACGCATTTTGACCAAGTAAACCCTCAACGAGTGTTTGTGAAATCCAGAAACCTAGAAACCCTCCAAGACATCAATCGGGGAGCCCTGTCGACATCTTTATTCTTTTTCTCCACGCGACAACTTGGTAACCCCAAATTTCAAAATTACCTAGTTAGAGAAGCCTCAGAGTCCCATGCTGCAGGGGAGAAACCAAGCATTCCCGAAGAAACCCACCATATTGTAACGCTTCCCACCTATCAGCCCGAGTGCGGCTCAAGATTGCAGCTTAAACCTAGCAAATGGCTAAATTGAAGCAAGGGCTCGGTGATGCTTCCTCTTACCTAGTCAAGCTTAGGCTGCCGAAATCATCGGCCTCTTCAACGTAAACCTGACCGTGATTGATGGAAGTTCTATAAACGGGGAACCCAACACCCAATTTCTCCGCGATGCTTCTCCGCTTTACCCCAACCTTCTCTCCACACGCTTCAGCTATCCCCCATAAACCATAGACTCGGTACGACGTCTCCATTGGCGACTACCGAGGCCTCAAAGCAAAGGAAGCCAGTCCTCCTGCACTTGCTTGTACATCCTTATATAATGATAACTGCCCAGTGATATGTTGTGAGAAATTTAAACTACCTACGTTTAATCGATTGATCCCGCCATGTGTTGCTACTGAAAAGGGGTGAGAGAGGGGAAATGAGATACTGAAGTTATGAGACACACTGCTAGGCGGAAAAATATGCTATGGGATCATCCTAGAGACCCGGACTTCGTAATCTATGTTGAATATGTACTTATAAGTTAACTACAGTCAGAGACAAGGGAGAATTGAGCTTTGAGGCGATCTTGTGTTCCGCGCTGGATCTACTATGGGAATTGAGGTGACCGGACTGTTCGTTCGAGAGCACTCGGCTAGAGCCAACACTACTTACTTAGCCACAATGTATAACATTTACTCAAAATAGTTACTGTTCCAACTTCTTTCCTGCTAGGCGATTAAGCGGTCGAGAGGTAGACCGATCGGAGAATACCAGCTGCATGCGAAATCTGATTTATGGCCTTGATGGGACGAGATAACTCCGATTTCGAAAGAACCAATTGTTCCTGATAGAAAGAGTAAGTGCTGCCTCTTGTGAAATATGGTCACAAGAATACCACCCTGTAACCTAAAAGACGGTTTCGTCGCAGCAGCCAATGACTACCGTTTGTTCCCTCTTCCTATTATATACATGGCTGTATTCTTTTTGATTCTTCTCGTCTTTATATATATATATATAAGAGGTAAACCTAAGCACCCTAGCTATTAATACCATGCTCCTAAGATCTCTTTGAATTTTGAATGCGTTTTAGTCAGTCTCTGCTCTCCAGATCTGAATTGATCTACGGTGTGACTTTGTTTCTTATCGTCTTGAGTGTAGCAGCATCAGCCTAAAGTGGAACTCCCCGTCGAGAAGCGCGTACTCGGGACCATCAATCAATTTTGCGAAGTGAAGATAGAGGGCCATCATACTAGGGCTGTGTCGTCCCATCTGAAGAGGTTTTCTTGCACCTCATAGCAGACCAAATAGATGGAAATCCTCAGTGCCCTAGACACCAGTATCCCTAGCAAAAAGGGTACCAGACAAAGACATTAGCCATCCCGCACCATCCTCCTCTACAACTTACTATCCTTCCAAGCGGGCTTCCTCCTCTCATTAAAGCTCCGAACGCCCTCAACGAAATTCTCACCATTCTCAATCCTCGCATACAATCCTTTCATAAGGAGATCGGTGCCCTGCTGGGGGCCGACAGTCTCCCAGCCGAGCTTGAGCCCCTCGCGCGAGACGATGACGGCGTCGGGGCTATTCGCTGCGATGCGCGCGGCCCACTTCAGCGCGGCGGCGACGACGTCCTCGCCGTCCCTGACGACCTCGTTGACGAGGCCCCAGTCGCGCATCTCCGCCGCCGAGTAGCTCTTGCCGCCGAGCGCCATCTCGGAGGCGCGCTGGCGGCCCACGGAGCGCACGAGGCGCGGCAGCGCGCCCGCCAGCGCGATCACGCCGATCGTCACCTCTGGCAGGCCGAAGGTTGCCTTCTCTGTCGCGATGACCACTGTGCAGACACATACAACATTAGTTATAGTCTTTCTTTTCCGGTGGGAAAGAAAGAAAGTTTACAAAGGCGTTGCGGAAGAGGAGGATGGAAGCTTTGATAGTATAACTGTGCTCTGAAAGGACAACTTCTTTTTCTATAACTCAGGAGGTAATGGAATAACCTCCCCCCCCCCCCAAAAAAAAAGAAGAAAGGAAAAAAAAAAAAAAAAGGACTCGAGAGAATCACTTACTATCGCAGTTGATGGCCGCCTCCATCCCGCCACCAAAGCAGATGCCGTTGACAGCCGCGAGGACAGGCTTCTTGCCCGCGCGATTACTAAGGCCAGCGAACCCTCCGAGCGGCATTCGGATGCTATTATTCCCGGAGACGCAGAAGTCAGCGAGCGAGCTCTGCCATAAACATAAAATGTAAATGGTATAAAAACAACAGATACCAAAGTCATGTCATGTCAGTGCATTGCGAGAGAGAGTACTAACCCCGAGGTCTCGTCACGCGGCGGCGGCGGCGGGGTCTCGGGAGTAGACGCGGACGCGGCGGCGGCCTTGTTGTTCGCATCCCACTCCTTCAGGTCCTGGCCGGCGCAGAAGGCGCGGCCGGTGCCGGTGATAACGGCGCAGCGGAGGGACGGCTCGTCGTCGTACCAGGCCCACAGCTTCTCGAGCGCGAAGTGCTGGGGGCGCGGGATGGCGTTGAGCTGTTTGGGCCGGTTGAGGGTGACGAGGAGGATGTGCTGTGCAGGGAAGGAGACGATGACGTCGGGCACGGGAGGCGGTGGCGAGGAGAGAGTGGGTGGTAGATTGGTATGAGATGGAGCGGCCATGTTTTCTTTTTTTCCCTTTCTTTTCTCTCTTTTTCTTTACATATATATAAGAGGGGTTGTAGGAGAAGTGTGGATATGCATCACGATGGGCATGAGAGAACATAAATACTAAGATGTCATGGTGTTATGTTCAGTAATATGTTAATACCAGGATGAAGGATGCTGTGGGGCTGTTTAGGACTGTCTACCTCGGCTCTTGAGCCGAACGGTTTCACGAATTCACGACATACAAGTATAAAGCCGTAATCGAGGCCTTGGATTTTTTTTAACCTTTCTAAGTCCCCGAGCTGCTGTAGCTATCCATTGAGTCGTGATAGTGAACCTAACTGTAGAGGTGAGACATCTCGAGATCGTTTCTGGCCACCTACTGCGGGTGAGGAAATCATTTAATTCGAGCCAGATTATCGCGATATAACGCCCATATAACGCCCATATAAGGCTTTAACCCCTTGTAAGCTTGGTTACAACATGGCCCAATAGAGGTCTAAAGTCTGTTTCCAACGTTGAAGACTAGCCTCCTGGTGAAGGGCTGGTCCCACTCGTATTAAAAGTCTGGCTACTATCTAATATATGGTTGGTGTTCATTTTATGTAAACGAGTCCCATTACTTTCATTCACTGCAGCAGTAAGAAATCTACTGCATTGTTTTGGGGCAAAGTGAATCTCGCCGCTGGTAAAAAAGTCTTCGTGATTAGGACGAGGAGAACCACGTTCCTCTCCTAATTAGGGCCCATATAGCTATTCTTACAATTCGACTCCTTCCCGGTGGCTCACTCGTACACTACGCGGAGAGTCCACGTTTCTCGCTCTCCGTAAAGAAGATAACCATTCGCCAAAGTTTCTTGACTAGGGCTTCAGCCTCATCGTCCAAGGCCTGTGATATAGTGTTAGCAAGAGGATTAAGAAAATCGATAGAAAATTATGTAGCATCATACCTCTGCCAATTCCTCTACTAGCTCGCCGGGCTTGCCGTGTTTCCGGAGATGCTCCTCTACGACCTCAATAAGCAGTTGCTCTTGGACACCAAGATACTCGACCAGCTTCTTCTCCACAAAAGGGCGAAGTTTCTCGCGAATGACAGTCTCGTCCAAGTAATCCCACTTAACGTCCCATTCCCAGAGACCTTCTTTTTCGTTAGGGATCTCTTGTGCCAGAGCACGAACGGCTTGGTCACGCTCCTCATCGGACATGGCAGCCGCTGTAGTTGGCTCGAACTTGATGGGGATGAGCTGCCGCCTCGTAGTTGCATCCTCGTCTTCGTCTTCGAGAAGTCCTTCAACCTCGGCAATCGTCTTCCTTTGCGGAGCAGCACGCTGGGCCTGGGCCTTTTGCGCGGCGGCACCAAGGGACAACTTGAAGGGCTGCGGTGCCGCCAGACCAGTCCTACTAGGCTGTCTTTGTTCCATCTCTTGCGCCTGCCTCTCTAGGAATGAATCAGCCATACCGCGAGCCTGTTCACGTTCTGCCTCTTCCTTGACCCGGTCTTGTTCTTCCGCTTGACGATCAGCTTCGTCCGCAGCCACCTCTCTGCCTCGCTTTGCGGCACGATCACGCATCCACGCACTACGATCTTTGTAATAATCCTCTTTCTTCCGTACCGCTTCCGCATCATCGTCGAAGTTTTGCAGCCAACGAAGTGCCTCTTCCCGTTTCGCAGCAGCATTTTCTTCGTCTGTGACATCACGGCCCTTCTCTCGCTCTAGAGCTGCCGTCCGTGACTTTTCACGGTTGAGCCAACGTCGTTCAGCATCTAGATAAGCCTTTTCGGCTTCCGACTTCTGTTTGGCGACGCGGCGTCGCTCCAGCTCATCATCACTCGCTGAGTCGTCGTCCGCATCTCTGTTATAGGTCGCGGCGCCATTAGTAGCACCGCCGTTAACAAAACTGACGGACCGATTGTAATCTTTGCCCAACTCTGACTTGAGCCCTTTGGGACCAGACGGTGCATTGGGTACGCCTCGTGGTCCAAGTGGGATACTATTTGTATTGGACGGTGGCGGTGAAGCCAATCTAGAATGCCTAGGAGCACCGTTTCGCTGTCGCTCTAGAGCCTCAAGTTCTTCTTCCCGCTTTAAACGTTCCATATCCCGTTGTATACTTCGGTCTCTGAAAGCAGCGATTTCTGCCGCCACGGTCTCTCTCATCTCAGCGGGGATGTCGGCAAGTTCGTCTTCTTGCGCCAAAGGGATATTAACCACTTCAACATTGTCTCCATTTTGTGCGGAGGTCTCTCCCATCGTTACGTCGCCATCCGCGTCGGCGCCAGATCGCACTGGAGGGTAAAACATGTTCTTGATCACCTGCTTCAACGCACCTTTTGCAGTCTCAAGCCTAGCTTCCGAACCCGCCTCGTCTGTTCTGCCCTCTTTATAATCATCTAAGAATTTAGTCGATTTCTCGTCAAATCGAAATTGAAGTTGAGACTTCTCAAACTTGTCGTAGGTTTCATCGTCTACTGCAGGTGTATCCGAAGGCGTCTGCTTTTTCGTGGGTATTTCGACGTCGCGGAAGACCTCTGATGCGATCCAAAGGGACTCGGTATCTTCAAATTGAGCAAAGCCGAACTCCAGCTCTGCACCGCTGGAGTCTACTGTCCGGTCCCAGCGTCGTAACTTGCCTGCCGCCCCCAGAATCTGTTCGACGCCTGGGTTGCCGCCGACTCCATCCGTAATGCCGTTGACAAATATAGTTCGGATGATCTCTTCTCTGCTTGGCGGTACCAGCGACTGCAAGTTCTCTCTCATGGCCTGGCGAGCCTGGTCGAGGCTTCGATCCATCCCAAGACCGACCCGTGGGCCTGCCGACGACGGCGTGTCACTGTCTTTACGGCCCGGCGCGCCAGGCGTAGAAGGCTTCCCCGACAGAGTTCCGAGGCGAATCACGGGGGCATTGAAGTTGATGTTGGGCATGTTCGGGGGGGTCTGGAAGTTGGATGGCATGCCGCTGGGTCGATTAGCTTGAGTGATGCTGGGCTGCTGAACGCCAGGTGGTGGCGCCATTCCCGGGGCAGACATGCCTGGTGGAGGTCCTGCAAACGCCGGTCAGCGGGACGGTGAACAGAGGACGGGGGCATTTCGCAGGCGCCACTGACCAAGACCAGGAGCAGACGACATGCCTGGCGGGCCATTGGCACCGGGATACGAGCCGTACGTGGGCGGCGGGCCGAAGCCAGGCACTAGACGACTAGGTTAGTGACCGTCGCTTCTCTCTCGGCTTCAACTTGGGGGGACTCTATGCTGTCTGTGTCTCTGTGGTGGAATAACACAGCCCCTCGACGATGGACTCACCTCCGCCATAGGGATGGTAGGACATGCTGGAAGACGACAAGAGGTCGGATGCTCAGGCTCGGTGTTGATGCCGGTCGATAGTAATAATTAGTTGAGGCTTCTTCAGCGAACGTGGCTTCAGGACGTCAGATTCGTGGGAAGTAGAAAGAGAGACGGTCCACGGACATCACAAGCAGTGGTTTCTCATTTTTGCGACCGCAGCTTCACTAACACTGGGTCTGGCAAGGCGCGCTACGTCGCTCTCTCTGCCGTGTTTTAGGTACTACCTACCTAGGTATGTACATACCTTACCTTAGGTAGGCACCAGGTACATACAGTAAGTACTTACTAACCTACCTAGGTAAGTGCATAGCCACTCCAAGCCACCTTAGCTGTGGCTGATAGATAAGATAGGTAAACTCAAAAGATGGACCCCAGCCGTAGACATAGAAATGAGCTTGTTAATATTTCGACTTAAGCTTCGACGCTTCCTTCTAGACAGCCGTCTCGTCCCAGGGGCCACGGGTTTCCGCTCTGCCCACTGAACTCGCTCTCCTTCAAAATGTACATCGTCCTCCACTCCAGGTTGATAATTGCCGCCCCGTTTCGCTAACCTTCTTTGCAGGGCAGAACTCGGCCGGGCCATGCGTTCGACCGCGACTTCACTACTTCGAACGACGCCAATTCGATCTCAGCCTTGTCGCAACCTCGCTCTCGCAAGCGCCAGCGCCGTCGTCCGAAGGGACTACACATCTGCAGCCTCGACTTTGCGCTCGTTTCATGGACCCGCGAGACCTACACCTCTCTCTGCGGCGTCAACGTCAAAGACTCAACAACAGTCGTGCTCGTATGCTGACTGGACCAACCCTTCGCGTGATGCGCGGAGAGATGCATACAACATTGCCGATCTCGAAATTCGAAAGCCCAGGAGTTCATCGTACGATCTAGCATTCGGCAGCCAAGAACATGATAACGGGGCAAACGTCGATCCAGACCACATGGATTTCTCAAACGCCCTCGAGTTTACCGATCTCCAATCGAGGAAGTCATCAAAGGTCGCTCTACCGTCTGCTCCGCGGGCCAATGTGCGTATGGTTCCTCGTACAGGTCGTACAGTCACAGTTGGCGCCAATGTGGATATCGCGAGATCGTTAAAGGTCCTAGCCTCTCGAGTCGGACAGAATAAGGTGCGCCGCGATTTCCAACAGCAGCGGTTCCACGAGCGCCCTGGAAAGAAACGGAAGAGGCTCAAGAGCCAGCGCTGGCAGGCGAGATTCAAGAAGGGCTTCAAGGCTACTGTCTCGAGAGTACGGGAGCTTACAGCACAAGGCTGGTAAATCACATGTACACTATTACGAGCATTCCGGGTTGAGCTTTTGGGAAATCCTTCTGTCATATAGAGCTCCTATGTACCACCTATCGTCTGATATTTCAGTCGAATTAGATCTAGAGGTTGTGTGATAGGCAAGGTTGTACGATGCGTACATGTCATGAACGGTTCTCTGCAATAAGGTCCGATCTAGATGATCTCCCTTTCATAGATAAGGTGTGGCGTCATTTTTAGCTGCCTTTCAATGAATCTTTCAGCAAGGTTACCGGAACGTGTAGCATCTATCTAACAAAGAGAAATCTACAATATGAAGTAGCATCCAGTGGCCGCTGCATTATAAAGACGAAAAAGAAAAATTGCTCCAGTCCGCTCGAAAAGTCGAGCTCTACTGTTATGCAACGTTTCCTATACGCTCGTCATGTACAGTGCATTTAATTGGGCATATGAGGCTCAGGGCACATCTGGCTTCATCGAATATGCCTCGAATCCGAGAAACCCTGTCAAAGTTGTCGAAGTCGCCAACTCGCCACGACCAAACATTAGCCCTAAGACTCCAAGTAGTGTCTATATGACGCCAAAGATGTACCCGGGCGATGGGGCCGGTACTTACTTTGACAACAGTACATCTACCCAGCCGACAATTTATCGTGATGTGGGTGTCAGCGTGGAGCTCAGATCACCAGCTCGACCAAGGATTCGCAGCGATTTTGGCGGTAACAAGATATCGCCCCTTCATGCTCAGCGCTGGAATAAGGGTCGATCGATGTCGACAGAGAATGGAGTAGCTCCGTCTGGATTTGGTAGGCGTGATAGAGGACTAGATAAAGATGACTGTAAGGACATCGATGATATAGAGTTATTGTCTCGTGATCTGATATGTGAATAGTCCCTTTCGATGCATACAGGAGAGTTCGTGCCTTTGAAGAAAGGGTCAGCGGGCTTGATCAACAACTGAATATCATGCAAAAGACGATCAACGAAACTTTAATAAAGAACAAGAATTTACAGGCCGAAATAGAAGTGACCAGCGACAAGGGTATGTGTAGGCTCTGGGTCTCCGGGTATTCTAGCTAAGGGATTAAATAAGGTCAACCATAGAAGGGATTATTAGCTAATTTGACTTAGCCAGCAGGCATAAGAGGCCTCAGACCAAACCCGACATAGATAATTCAGCAGAACACAAACAGGAACAAACTCTTCGTAAGCAAGATAAAGCTCGAAAAGAGGCGGAGTGGGAATCAAAGATCTTGGAGCTTCAAGGTCAGCTGAAAGATGCTCAAGCTGAAATTCAGGGGTTGTCCGTCAGGCATGAGGAGCAAAGATTCCAGTTCAACAAGACTCGGGGGAGTGGCCCATCAGAAGAATGGAAAGCCCTGGCTTCACAGTCAAACGAGCTACTTGGGAAATTGGACACCACGGCACAACAAATTGGTGATAGTATCCGCAGCTATGTTGAAAATGACAATCAACATTTAAGAGACACGGCGCCGATTCACCTAGAAAGTTTTCAAAACATATTAGAGACCAACATAGGCCAGTGGAACGAAGAAATGAGGCAGAAAAGTGAATTTGAAGAGAAACTATTGCAGGAATATAGGAATAGCACAACCTGGTACCAGCATGAGATTCAAAATCTCCAACAGCAGAAATCGGAAAAAGAAGCATCGCTTGAGCGGCTTCGCGTGCATTTTTCGAATGAGAGGCACAGGTTGAACGACGAACACAAAAATGAATTAAGCGCCAAGACCATCGAGTATACGCGTCTAGCAGAGAAGCAACACCGCAGACACGAACGACTGGTAAACTGGTATAGCCGAAAGATAGATGAAAAGGATGAAAAATGGCAGGGGAGACTAGCTGACGTACAGGAGAAGAATGCGCACCTGGTCCGGGAAAGAAATGAAGAGTGCCTAGATTATCAAAGTAAAGCACAGAAGGCGAATGAGCAAATTGAGAGCCTCACCACAGACCTCACCAAATTGAAACACGACTCTGACGCCATGAATAAGCTGAACCAGAAATTGGAGGTATTACTAAGCGAGAACAAGGAAAGGATTCGAATTGAGTTTCAAGCATTGCGCGAAAAACTGGACAAGCACGATGCTAGGAATAAAGACTCTCTAGAGAAAATCAAACAGCTCCGTATTCTTACGAATAACTTGAACGAACAAGCCCGGGTTTCTACAGAAAATCTTAAAAGATGCGAACAGGAACTCACCGAATGCAGGACAAAGCTACGAAACGTCCCACGAGAGATTCAAGACCTTCAAAAATCGCATCATGCGGAGACCGAGCAACTAAAACAGGAATTCACAAGAGAGAAGACTCTATTAGAGGAAGAACGCCAAACACAGATCCGTGCCGAACGGATGAAATCAGAAACGTTCGAGCGACTCGCAGAATCTCTAAGGAAACTGAAGCATGAACAGACCGAACAACACTGCAAAGCTCTCGAAGAAAACACTCAAAAATGGCAGGAAAACATCAACAAGAGGAAGATCGAGTGGCAAAGAGAACTTGATCAATTAAACGACCACGCTCGTGAGGCGAAAGCGACGATCCATTCGAAAGATGCAATAATAGAAACGCTACACCAAGAATCTCAGGAAGCACAGAACAGAATTCAAAAACTCACTTCTGAGCTAGATCAGGCGAAGAAAGCCGAACAGACCACTCTCAAGGTTCAAGGGGAGCTCAAGCTCTCGAAGGAAGAGGTTGATAAGAATCTAGCTCATCTTCAACAAGCTCTTAAAAGCGCCGAAAGCGAAAAGAAACGATTAAGTGAAAAAGTCGCCCAGCTAGCAAGTGACGTCGAAAACGCAGCAACAGAAAAAGAATCCCTGGAAACCAGCCTCAAAGCTACAAGGCAAAAGCTGGCAGCCAAAGTGAAAGAGGCGTCTACAGCTTCGAAAGAGTCGGAAGAGAAGAAACAACGGCTCAACTCTTTGCAGAGCCAAGTAGAGCGAACAGAAAGGCTGCTAGTCGACTCTCAAACACAAATTAAGCAGAAAGATTCACAGCTAGAGAAGCTCAAGGTCTCCCTCAAGAACGAGCGGAATAAGAGAGAGGAACTAGGTTCCACGCAAAAGGCCGATCGCGAGGGAAACGAGCGTAAGATCGCGGAATTGACAGCACAACTGAGCAGCAAGGTCAAGCACTTGAAGGAGATCGAGCTATCACACAATGCAAGGGTCACTGAGCAAGCGAAATTACTGAATCAGAGGAACAAGACGATCAAAGGGTTAGAGGCGAGGCTAGCAGAGGCACAACAAGACAGACGGGAGCTGCAAGAGACGATGAAGCAAGCCCTGGTAAAAGAGGAGAGGAAGCGGAGCATCATCTTCAACGAATTCCAGAAGCTGCGCAAGGAGATCCGCGTCATGTGCCGCATCCGACCACCGACAGCCCAGGACGGCGCCATCTTGGATTACGAGACGTCCGAGGGGAAATTCCACAGCAAGCCCGCCGGGCTCGAGATCATCTCCCAGAAGAGCTTATATGGCACGACGATGCAGGTGGAGGACAGGACTAAGCATTACCACTTTGATCGCGTTTTTGAGGCCCACGAGACGAACCAGGTTAGTCACTGGAGCCCTTTATCCCCCCTTTAGCATGTCTCTTGCTACAGCTACTAGCTCCCGAAACTTTCAAGAGTTTCTTACCATATACGCACATTACTAACTCTAGTGTTCCAAAAAGGATGTATGGCTCGAGATCAGCCAATTCGTGCAGTCTTTCATCGAAGGGCGACAAGTCACGATATTCTGCTACGGCCAGACGGCCACTGGGAAAACTTACACCATGAGTAATTCCGAAGACGCCGTGGACGCGAACGGGGATCCGGTTCTAACGAATGAGGGCATCATGCCGCGGTCGAAGGCGCTCATCTTCGAGGAGGCGGACAGACGCCGCGAAAAGGGCTGGTCCGTCGCCGTCCGCGGGTGCTGCTACGAGGTCTACTTGAAGGAGATACGCCAGCTTCTACCCGACAAGCAGATCAAGACCAAGAGCCTGGACCCCACGGAGCCGCCGTGGTGGCACGTCCGCGACCCGGAATACCAGAGTCTAGACTCCGTCGAGGACTTCGATGGGATGTTCGAGAGCGCGATGGAGAGTCGCACCTTCGCGGAGACGACGTCGAACTCGAGTTCCTCGCGGTCGCACTTCATCTTATATCTAGAGTTCGAGGCGAAATCGCCCACGATGAAGAGGGCCAACAAAGGGAGTCTCTGTCTAGTCGATCTGGCTGGGTCTGAGGACCCCCACAAGGCGAGCGCCTTGGACGATCAGGGCATTCCCAGACGAGGCAGCGCAGCTGGTACCTCCGAAGACGCGGAGAAAAGGAAGACGCGGGAGCAGCGGCTCAGAGAAGGCATCGCAATCAACCAGTCGCTCCGCGTATTGAGGAAGTCGATCCCGAAGATACGACACCCAACCGCGGCCAGCGGCAAGCCCACGCTCGAGGGTGGGGACGAGGAGAGCTCGACGCTGGCCAAGTTGCTCGGCCCATGTTTAGGACGAGATAGCATGGTCCTGATGTTCGTCATGATCAACCTAGGAGCTGACAGCCTGGCTGAGACGAAGGCCACTCTCGAGTCCGGAAAAGAGGTAAAGTGCCCATTTTCACCACGAGATACATACCTTACGCCATGGTATCTTTCTTTCTTTGTTGGTAACAAGGGGGGCTGTGTGTCTGCTAACAACAAGGAAAACAGATTGCTGAAATCCGGCTTTCGCCAAAGAAGACGACGCTCCTCCCCTCGCTCAGCAGCACAGAGGCGCCAACGACGGATGGGAAGAGAGCTGAGGCGCTAAGAAGCCCCCTCACCCCGCGAAGACCCGGGTTCAGCAGAGGCAGCAGAATCCCCAGACCCCAGAGATAGTGCAACCCGGAATAGCGTAGCAATACACTATACCGGTACTGTAGATGGATGCAGGGAGAATGGGATGGATGTGTGTAGTTTGGTGGCGGGCCTAGTATACGGAAACATATTTCCGCCCACAGCTGAAGGCGGCGGACCAAATATTACGCCGGCATTCCTGGCGACGCAAGGGAGAGGGCATGGAAAACAGAGTACTACTACGTACGTAGAAGCAGCTATTCCGGAAATTTACAATGTTGGTGGGGAGAATATATGAACATGGCACGCGGTTCTTCCTTCACCACACTAACAACCCAATCGAGTTGGCGGGCTGCCTCCCGTCGACGAATCAACGCCGGTCGTAGGAAGCAGCATTCTATACCATACACACGTTAGAGCCTTTTCCCGTTATCTTTGCTTTGGGCAATGATCGTTGCGCGGTGATTGGATTTCGTGTTTGATGACTTTCTTCGCCCTATACTGCACAATGACTAGCCGGTGCAATGCCTCCTACAGTAGGTAGTTTCAGTTCGACCAACCTATTTCAAATCCGTGCAACTGGACGTCCTGCGTAATCCGGAGCAGCGTTCATCCTTGTGCGTCATTTTGGTGACTTGTTCTTGTGCATCGGGCGTCGACTGTCATAGGTTTAGCCTTCGACGCCACCACCCATTCGTCAAGTGGGCGTGCGGGACGTCACTATCGCGCCGCATACTCTCAGTGATATATATAGTATAGGCAGAATAGTTAGTGTATTGGAGTATATACATATGTATGTATATAATTTTTTTTTTTACATCAACTACTACCCAGCTAACTGCCGTACTAGCTAGTCTACTGACGGCTCCGAAGACCACTGACATCTGTACGCTCGGTCCTCTCCCACTTCCCGTCTCGGGATGACGCCCAAATGTACCAGGCCGGTCCTAGCAGACCGACGTCTTGGGTATCATCAACCACACATCGCCGACTCATACAACACCATTCCCCAACCTTTGAGCAACTCTTACAAGGGTGCTAGTACACGCTCTTTTTAAAAGAAACACCAATCCGTGTAAAAAAAAAAAAAACCTTTGACATGAACTCCAAACCCTGTTTCGGAATTTACCGTAGTAATAATGCAACCTACAAGATCAGATCCCCGCCGTAATAGTAAATTACACACTCGTTTTTACCTTCCAGAAACGAACCATTTAACACCGCACGTACACGAACCAACCTGGTGATTACCCGAAAAGAGAAGGAACTCCTAGTTTTTGGTAGCATAGATAGGATAAACCGGGGGAGACAGTTAGAGTCTCTGCGTAAAGACCCTTCGAAGCCAGGATAACCTGGCTTCGCGGGCCTGCTTTGACATCGGCGCATCCGGCGCTATTCGATCGTAGCCATGGGGGCCGCCAGGCCAGATGTGGAGCTCGGCGCAGACGCCAGCGGCCCACAGCCTCGAGGCGAACATGACGATCTCGTCGCGGAACGGCTCTGCCGACGCGCAGTCGATGAAGGTGGGGGGCAGCCCGACGAGGTCCGCGGCCCTGGCGGGGGCCTCGTATTCCGAGACGGCGTTGGTGCCGACGCGGTCGCCCAGGAGACACTCCCAGGCGAAGCGGTTCATGGTCGAGTTGTAGAAGGGCCCGTTGGTGTACTGCTGGGCGGAGATGGTGTCGTTCCTGTCGTCGAGCATTGGGCACTCGAGGAACAGCCCCGAGAGCTTTGGCCCTCCCTTGTCCCGGACCATGAGCGCAGTGGCGGCCGCTAAGCCACCTCCGGCCGAGGTCCCGTACAGGATGAAACGACAGGGGTCGATGCCCAACTGGGCAAGGTTCTTCTCGGCCCAAAGGAGGGCGACATAACAGTCGTTCGCGAGCTGCTCGCCCGAACTTTCCGGCGCTAGGCCGTACTCGACGCTGATGGTGATGGCGTCGAAGTCCCGCGCCCACACCGAGCTGGTGTCGAGGCCGGCGAAGCGGTTGCAGGAGATCAGGGCGCCGCCGTGGATGTAGAAGATGCCGGGGCGCTGTCTCTTGACGTTGGACTCTGCCCTCGGTCTCACGATGGAGACCGTCATGTCCTTGCCGTTAGGGCCGGGAATCGTCTCATCGTCGACGCGGACGCTCTTGTCTGCCATCAAGGCAGCTGTGAGCGGCTTCGTCCGACAAGCAGAGACTTTGCGCACCCGCTCGACCTCATAGCGATCGGGACCATGGCCGAGCGCCACGAGTACCGAGTCGATGGCGGGGTCGTAGGGGGGTCTCGGTTGGCGATCAGATGAGCGGGCCATTTTGCTTGAAAAGGCTCAGGGGGGGGGGGGGGGGGATACACGTGCTATATACACTTCCCTGTGTAGCACGGATGAGATTCGCGATGGGCAAGATCTGTTAACGAGCGTGGGGGAAGGAGGGAGAAGAGAAAGGGGGTGGGCCTTAATTCATGGTATTCCAGCAAAACTTCGGGTCCCAAGATGGACATGCTCGACCGGGAGCAGGCCGATCATTTTATATGCTTGTCGACGGCGGAATCCCAACGAATCCGCGTACCTGGTAATTGCACACAAGCGCGGCAGACGCTACGTCTCACTGGTCGATCTCCCACGGCAGACGGGACCGCAGGCGGGGCTGCAGACGCAGGCCGGCTCTCTTCCAGGGTACCATCACATCCAGCCAGGGGGTGGGGGACAGGCAAGGAAGGGCAAAACAAAACCTGGAAGCAAAGGATGGAAATGGGGTGATTTTGACACCTCCGACCGCGAGCTAGTGTAACCAGGTTGCATCTTGACCTGCCAGTGTGTAGACCGCTGTCGCTGGCTGGCCATGACATGTCGACTGCAGGAGACCAGGCCCAAGCAACTGGCCTAGAAGATAGCCCCCTTGTTCTGGAATAGGAAATATAATCTATCTCCTCTAGCCCCAAGCCACGCGTAATGCAGCTAGCTGTCCTGGCGGTCCTGGCTGAGCCCTTCGACCGGTCCGGGGTTCCCCTATGGCTCGGCGACCCATGGCGGCCATGGTGGACATGGTGGACATGGTGGCCGACGTCGATTATCTAGTGTGTTGGGATACGAGTGAGGCGAGGACGCTGCCAAGTGGTCGATGAAGTTACCGGCACTGCAGAGCTAACACACCCCGCCTTACTTTTGGGGACCTTGTCCTAGAGACCTATTCCTACGCAGTAAACCTACCTACCAACAACTACCTGGCTACCTAGCTACCTATTTACTCTACCTACCTGACCTATCTAGCCGTTAGTCTACACGTGTATGTTGGGTGCTTTGAGACTGACATACTTAGAGTACATGTACTGTACAACGCGGGCACTATAATTAACGTTGTAGCTTGACATGAGTATGCAGTCAAGATGGGTATCATGGCTATGATTAGAGTTGTAAACAATTGCAAAGACGTTAGTATTCGTTGCTTTCTGCCATATATCAAATTTATTATTTTTATGTCATTTCATTTTTACCTCCTTCAGCTGAGAGGGAAGACAGAAGTGAAGGTATCACCGGGTCGCGCAATCAAGTCAAGTCAAGTTAGTGGGGCCGCCCTAAATTTCTAGACATGCCCGATTGATATCGCGACATCAATCTAACCCCATTCCAGATGGCTTCTTCGAAGATGCTCATACACCCACCCCACTTTGTACAGATTGGGTTAGCTCTAAATACGAGTCTATACGAACAAATGCAACGGTTGGGTTTCTTGTAGGCATAAGAGGTGTAACCACGGGTAGAAAACTACCTAGGTAAAAGATTTGTAAGTACAGCAAGGTAGCTAAGAACTCTTGTTAGAATAGAGGTATCTTATGCCTAGGTAGGTGTAGCGAAGGTCTCACAACTACTACCTCCCTAGTAAGTAATTGGTACGCTAAGAAAAAGGACAAAGGGACAAATTCAGTTAAAAGCACACTAGTTAGCTATATTATAAAGATGTTAATTACGTCTTTTTACTTACTCTAGTACACAGGTGGCGTGAGATCTACTGTTGGTAACTTTATGCTTCATTTAAATGACACTTCAACTACCTACACTTAGATAAGATGTAGGTAAAGTAGCTGCTGTTTTAATCTTAGCTTCAAAACCTAATCCTAATTAGTGATATCTGGGGATTTAGAGTGTCCTTTAACACCTGTGCGGCACCGAGCTGGTCCATAAAGATGCAGATAGCAAGATTGCGGATTGCCCTTTTTAGGTATAATGCGTAAGCTGGACGACATGTGCCTACGCAGTACAGTATATTATCTATTTTAATAAGCGAGCCATCTAGCCTGTCTGGGTCGAGCCAATAACCATCAGCAACATGAAGGCGTTTGACTGAGTACCTTACCTACATGGATAGATAGGTGGTAAAGAGGGAAGGATAAGAGCCATTGGCAGATCTGATAATCTGATATAGATTTGTTATCTATATTATGATCTATATCAGATCTACTACGTAAAGTATACCCTACACTACACCACGCAATTTCTAAACCAGGTACGTTACTGGGGTACACTAAGCAAGCACCGCTGTTAATTCTTCGGTCATGCGTGATTCCGTAATTAAGGAGAAAGCCAGATAGGTATGAGACATACACTAAGGTGTAGTACTTACGTAGAACATACATGGGGTTACATGGTTTATATAGGTATCCATCGGGCCGTTACCTATCATAACTGCTATACTACACTAATATAGGAAGACTACGACTTCGGTACAACCACATGATTACTCATATAGGGATAGGTATGTATGGGATCGAGAATTATGATATATAACAAACAGAAAAAGTTCTAGTGAAATATCCCGTGACTGCATGTGACCGATCATGCATGCATGCATTCTGCATGGACATCGGCATCGGCATCTAAATGCAGGTCTCCAAAATCGATCATGTTTCATTACCTGGTTTCAATTATGGTGCAGTGTAGAGGTAATCCGCTTTATATAATAAAGCGAGTATGCCAGCATTAGTTTGTTATAAACGTTTTATCCCTCTACCGTGTCGAAAGCTGTCTACCCCCACTTACTGCACATGTACGCCGATTCATCTCCATGCAAAGACAATAGCTGGTACAGCATGCATCTGTATAGTAGCCGGTCTAGGCACATACGCTACGTGTAGGATACCACCATACCATCCACGGTATCATTATATCATTATACCTTGTGACTTGGCGTTCAGTCCTCTCACACCGCAGAGTCGGTCGTCGGTGTGCACGACCTACCGGTACTTATACACTGCACATGCCTGCTGGAGCACAACACTGGTGACCAACCTTGCCCACCGCCGCCATGGGAGTGCCGAGGATTCGTCAGGTCGTTCCTGGTGCCCTGGTCAATATTATCTTGAAGGCTGACCAGCGCACAGGTCGCCAGGTACGGGGGATCGTACAGCATGTCCTGACCAGAGGTGACCACCCTAGGGGAATCAAGGTGCGACTATCCGATGGTCGGGTTGGCCGGGTCCAAAGCATGGCTCTCGGGATTGAGGCAGACTCATCAACGCAGTCAACTTCTAACTCAACTTCCACGAATAATCCAAATCCGTCATCTCCCATGGTTTCAGCTCCAGAAAATGCTGGAGAGCCAAGAGGTCAAGGGCGTCGACCACGGTATCGCGATACTCGGTTAGAGGAACCGCTTGATGCTGCTCCCGAGCAAATAGACCTAGGCGCATATATCGTGCCGTCTAGACGTAAGGGAAGAGGTAAAAAAGGAACCACCGTCGGCCAGGTAGATAAAGCAGACACCCCAGACAATGGCATGAACAACAGTAGCTTCGAAGCGGATGTCACCTCAACCATTGCCACATGCCCAGTATGCGGCGAATTCGAAGGAGATGAGACAGCTGTTGCTCATCACGTTACCGAGCATTTTGGATCTTAGATTCTAGCGGAAGATTGTCGTTATGAATACACCACCTACCTCATCAACAAATCAGCTCGATCTGACAGCCCACACCTGCGGAATAGTTGAGCTTGAAAACTTCAGCCTCCCCTGCATTAGCAGTGGCGAAGATAGCAGGCAGCAATAAAAGATATTGCACAACCCACCAACCAAGGCGACTAAAATAAAGTCATGAATCCCTAGGGCTATATCAAAACCAAACACGGCAATCCAGTTTTTCTAATCGTAGGGCACCGATCCCAAAAGCCCTAGAGTTAGGTAGGAGTCGGAGGTATGTGTATTGATAATGGAGGTCTCAAAAAACAGTCGTTGCGTCTCAGAAGTAGCTATATAGTGACCATATGGAGTGCCCCTTCCATATACAGTATACCTACCTACACTTTCCTATACCCGAAGTTTTACAAGAAGTTTGGGTTTGGTTAAGTTTTCTAGTTCTGTGTGCAGCCACGTCATGGCCAGCCTCGACGGCTGGCCATCAAGGTTGGCCATCAAGGTCCTCCCACCCTTGTGTAATCAACCAAGGGTATAAAAGAAGAATAACAACCTGGACATCTATTCCATCTACACGAAATAATTATCAAAGCTAATAGATATGGCGAGTAGCACATCGGGTGTCATTCATGTCCGTGATGTGATCATTGTTGGGGCTGGCCCCAGTGGGCTGGGAGTTGCAGCGCGACTATGTGAACATATGCCAGCAGCCAACTTCACCGACGATGAACACCAACGCTTTCATTGGATTAAGCAATATCGTACTGCCAAAGCGAGTACAAAACATCCCAAGCATCGGAAAGTCGCAGAAACGCGACGTAAAGAATCTGTCGCCCCGGCCATTACTCGAGAATTAGATCTGCTAGCGCTTGACGAGTCTGGTACCAGCTGGATGCAACGATGGCAGGGTATGTTCAAGACATTCGACATATCTCATCTCCGCAGTCCCATGTTTTTCCACGTCGATCCCTCAGAAAGGGATAGTTTGCTATCTTACGCATACACTACCGGTCGAAGCGACGAGTTAAGAGAGCTCCATGGTTGCGTTGGGAAAGAGTTGAGTAAATACCAGAGAAAGAAAAGAGAAAGAATGGGAAGACAGTAAGGTTTTAGATACATCCTAAACAAATGGACCAATTACTGAGATGACGAAGGCCACAAAATATACCTACCATCGATGAGCGGGAGCGTAAAGACTACTACGTGCCCTCAACGCCCCTATTCTTCTCCCACTGCGACTGCCTTGTGGACCGGTACAAGCTCAGCAACACCATGCTTTCCCACGAGAAAGTTGAAGATATACGTTATGATTATGTCAGAGAGTTTTCTGATGAACAGAAGATCTTCTGCGTCAAGACTAACAAAGGATGTCATTATGGGAGGATTGTCGTGCTAGCTATCGGCGGCAACGCGCCCCAGATACCCTGTTCACTCAGCATCAATGAGATGGAGGGAGCCACGCACGCCATGCATATCAAGAGCTTCCCACCACCTTATGTACAAAAGAAAATCGCGACTAAGGCTAGAACCAATGTATTAGTGGTGGGTGGTGGCCTCACGTCAGCTCAGATTGCTGATCTCGCCGTCCGTCGAGGGGTTGCCAAAGTCTTCCTGATTATGCGCGGCCCTCTGAAGATCAAGCATTTCGACATTGGTCTGGAGTGGGTTGGCAAGTTCCGAAATGTAGAGCATGCGCAGTTTTGGAACTCCGAGACAGCTGAAGAACGGTGTAAAAAGGTCATGGAGGCTCGAAACGGCGGTAGTATTACCCCATACTACAAGAGAATCGTCGAAAAACACATCTCCACGGGCCGCTTGGACATGTTGCTACACACCACAATTGACGAAAAGAAATGGGATCCTGTGTCGAAAACCTGGTCCATTTCCTTGAAAGGAGAGCGGGAAGATCTTCCGCCCATCGATCACATCTACTTCGCCACCGGTGTGGGAACGAACTTTGAGAGTTTACCATGCCTCCAGTCAATGTGTCGTGATTACCCTGTCGAGAACTGCGGTGGCTTCCCCTGCATCACAGAAAAGATGGTATGGAAAGACGATGTCCCTCTCTTCGTGGCTGGCCGATTCGCAGCCCTCCAACTCGGCCCCGGTGCCCATAATCTCATTGGTGCGAGGGTTGGAGCAGACAGAATTGCGTGGTCGATACAAGAATTGCTGGAAACCGAGGAAGGCGGTGACCGAAGCAATTGGGGTCAAGACAAGTTCAATTATTTGACTGGCAGAGGAAGTCGTTTTAATGCTCTGGCCAATACCCCTGTCACCACGGAATAACATAGGAGGGTGGTCCTGAGCTGTGAGAATGCATCATCTAAAAGTTACATTCGTTGGAAACATCGCAATATAGATGTCGAACAGCGCATTCACTGTCTATAGTATTTCTTATAAGAGCAAGTTTATTTTCAGTCTATTTCATGAAGATCATCGATGTCATGGCCATCTCAGTATTCTCGTCAACACCCCAAACGCCACCAAATTCACCCTTTTTCCCACTCTCACGCTCTCACGCTCTCACCCCCCCCTTCGTCCGTAACGCCGTAGAAGTAACAATAACCAAAACAAAGTCCCCTCTACTCTATCCATCCATCTATAACCCCAACACACCGGATCTATCCATCTATCCACCGATCCATTCCCCCCCCCCCCCTTCAATCAACCAAACTTCTTCTCGAAAACCCGGAACTCGGTGGGTCCGGAGAGCAGCTCGTACAAGCGCGGATACGCCTTCTCGAAATCGCGCAGCTCGAGACGGACGTACCCGAGGCGCTCGTACCACGCCTGCAGCCGCGTCTTGCCGACGTGCTCGAAGTGCACGGGCGCCAGCAGCTCCAACCGCATGGCCTGCAGCCCCAGACGCCCGCGACACCACTCCTCGGCGAAGACTACTAGGTCGCGGCCCACGCCGCCGCCGCGGTGCGTCGGGTCCACGGCCAGCATGCCGAACTCGCCCGTCGTCGGCGAGGCCTGCTTCATCGCTATGCAGCCTATGGGGGTGCCGTGCGTCTCGAGGAACGTAGCTGCGCTTCCCTCCCCTTCTTCTTCATGCTGTGCATTGTTGTTCTTGTTGTTCTTGTTGTTGGCGGCGGCGGCGGCGGCGTCAGCATCGCTGGATGATCGATGAGGTAGGTACGCCACGGCCACCTCGCCGGCGCGCAGCTGCTCCGCCACGTCCTCCGCCGACGTCCGCTCGAACTCCGTGCTGTAGATGCCGCGCTCCGCCTCGCTGTACACCTTGTTGACCAGCAGCGTCAGCGCCGCCGTGAGGGCCGCGTCGTCTGCGGCCGACGGCGGCGGCACGACGATCTCGGCTTTTACATCTGCGGCGTTGTTGTTGTTGCGTGTGGGTGTCGCGTGATGTACTGGTGCTGCTGCTGTGGAGGAGGGTGGGTTTCCGGCGGCGCCATCGGCGGTCTTGGCCGGCGTGTTTTGCTTTTCGTCCATGGTCTGTCTATCTGTGTCTTTTCCCGCTTGCTTTGTTGCTGGTATGTTTAGTTCAGCAAGTGGCAACTGAGTAGAATATGGAATAGAATGAGCGAGAAGAATAAGAAGAAAGGGAAGGGAAATGAATAAAAGAAGAACAAAATGAGTAGTTAAATGTCATGTGTGTGAATTTTATGTGTGGATTTTACGGCTGGTTGGTTGTGTGACAATTTAGTGACCCCTGAAGCAGACAACTGGCTAGCTACTAAGTAGGTAGCTAACCGAATAGCTGAACTAGATCGAGCTTTTTGTCTTGTCCCCTAACTACCTAACATCAGAAACCTCACTGCCAAATGACAATCCTGTTTGCCAGCCATTTCTTCTGGTCGGCTCCGTGCGTACGTACTCTAGTAACAGGCATCCACCCTCTACGTACGATAGCGACATTACCCTGTCTGTAACCGTCGTTGCACAGGAATGACTCAATTGACTGAGCTGGTAATGCGGCGGACCGAAGTCGGTTTCAGAAATCCCGTCTCATGAATATTTTCTTCCCGCGTCTCAATAGCCGGTGAGTTCAGTCAGTAAACGGGCATTTTGAGGCGTTGATAAGCCAAGCTGCTGAAAAAGGGATGAGGTGAGTAAGCAAGCTAAGTTAAGATTTCATGTGACGAGACAAACCCATTCCCACCAATCAGTTTTCTTTTTTTATCCGTATGATATTCTTTGATTACATTATATACATACATATACATATACATGCATACATACATCTTTCGACTAGCCTCTCACGCTTCCCCGTCACGTTTTACTGTACTCTAGATTACAGTACAGCAACAGCACCCATAAATCCAACAGCGGCCGCAGCAGCAGCAACAACGAAGCCAGTCTCGCGCGGCGCGGCGTTGGGCGACGCGACAGTGGAAGAAGGCGAGGTAGAGTTCGAGGCGCCAGCGGAAGTGACGGTCTGGGACGTAGTCGGCCCCGTGACAGTCGCCGCGTTGCTAGACCCGGTGGTCTGCGCCGGCGTAGTAGCAGGAGTAGTGGCAGCAGCCGTAGTCGACGCGCCGGTGGTGCTGCAAATAGGGAACCCAGCGAGGAGGTTTCCGCCGATTTGGCCCGAGCATTCGGAGACAAAGCTAGACAACTCGGCCGTGTGCGCGGAGTAGAACTCCAGCGCCGCGGATGAGAACGACGTCCATTCCGCCTGAAGCGTCCCCGTGAATGAGGGCGTGGCGCACGGGTCGGCAGGCAGTGTCGCCGAGAACAGGTCGTCTGGCACCGTGGGTATCGCGGTGGCTAGCTCGCTGTACACCGATATACACTCCGGGGAGAGGTCGAGGTCCTCGAGGTAGTCGGTCACTTCGTCGGGGGAAAGCTGTGCTGTCGCGGCGCCAATGACGGCTGCGGCAAAGAGGGTCTTGAATAACATCTTGTGGTTTATATTTTCGGTGTTTCTTTTCCTTTTTTTTTTTCCCCCCTCGGCGGTGGTTAGATACGTGGATATCTCTGATTCACGATCTTTTTATTATATAAGCGTGGATTAATAGTATAACAGAAAAAGGTCTGCAGATGTGAACAAAAGTTGGCAAACGAATGGAGGCAAAGAAACACACTTAATAAATCAGTCAAAGAGTGGTGTTTTATTGTTATATATAGTATACTAGTAGCGCATGAAGTACTTTGGCCGAATGTTGCCTAGGTAGAATCTTCAAAATTGCATTGCCCCCTAACTACCTTACTTAGTGGAGGTAGTGTAGAGTACGGCGTATTGGTGATGCTCTCAGGGGTTACGCGGGACTGGTAATTGACGGCGGGAGAGGCACAGCAACAACACAAAAGTGCCAGAGCTGCAGCAGTATGGTTAGGCAGTACACCAACTCAAGGTATTCTTAACGCAATACGTTTCTTTAATTAGGTACATACATACCTATTTGTCTCGTACCTTACAAGTCCGTCTTAACAGTATTACAACCCACCCTACCAGGTATACACTACCTACCTAAGTACCTATGATGAAAGGACAATTGCCTAGGTACATGCTATGTGGGTAAGTAGGTACTTAAGTAGGCAAAGATGTCAATTTACGTGGTCTAGAGTCACCCCGCCGGCCTCGCCAATGCAGCAGTCTCCCTTGTTAGTGCATCCAACTTGTCAAGACAGTGCCAAGAGGAAGATGAGCAGTGTTTCATACTTAGTGCATTGTGTTGATTACATCATTAAAGCCTCTCTGTCTAGCCAGCAAAATGTACCAATCAATCGTTTGTCAAGTTTATACGAGTGCCTCTAGCTTATTTTCGATACCAAGATCTTAGTTGGCAATTCTCAGCGTTCACCTCATACGTGTGTCTAAGTGAATCCAACCATATTCATCTGGACATCTACATTCGGTTTAGTAGGGACAAACTCATCTTCATCGTCTATAAAGGAACACAATTTTATAATGTCTTGTGCAGGAGTATGCTCTTGCTTGCAGTCGACATTAGTACCTCTCTTCGTAACAATAAGGACCTGTCAGGTCACATGACCTAGCACCTAGCCCATAGCCCCACAATATGTGTACTATAGCCCACCACTTTGTAGGCCAGACCTTCGGCTAGCCACTTAGCTAGTCTTATCACACTTTCAGGTTTTAATTATTACAAAATATATAATATATTAAGCTTTATTTAATGCTAGTACGCTTTTTGCTTTTTATTAATGCTTTTGTTATTTATAATATAATAGCTAGCAATTATTTTAGCGTTTTTGCTTATTAAAACGGTTTAATATAACCTTAATTAGCTGTTTTTAAATCTAAAGATTTTTTTTGTTAAGCTTTAAAACTACTAATTAAAAACTTTTTAATTGTAGCTTTGCTATTTATTAAAACTTGGATTTTATTTAAAACTAGCTAAGTATAGCTTAAAAATAACATTAATTTAAATTAAAAAACAGTAATATTACTACTAAATTAATAAACTATAGTTAATTAAAAGATTTTTTAATTTTTAGCAAAGTTATTTTAATGCTTGCTTTATTATTTGTAGCTTTTATTATTTAAAACTTTTAAAAGCAATACTTAAGCTTTTTAAAGTATAATTATATTTATTACTACTGCTAATAAAACTAAAAAAATTTTTAAATTATTTTTAAAACTTTAAAGAACAATTTATATTTAAAGCTTAAGCTAAATTTTAACAAGCTTAATTAATTGTTTTATTTTTTTTTTTTGCTTTTTTATTTTAACTTATAGTTTTTATTACTAATAATTAAATGCTTGCTAATAATAAGCAAAAACTTTTTAATAATAATAATAAATTGCTGCAATTTTTTTTATTAGTTGCTTATTTAATAAAGCAAATAATAATTAATTTACTTAATTAAAAATTAAAAATTATTGCTAACATATTTATTTTTTATTTAGTAATTATAACAAAGCTTATAATAAATTAAAAAAACTATACTAATTTATTTATTAGTTTAGTTTATAGTACTAAAGCTTTTTTTATTGCTATAGTTTTTTTTGTTTTGCTTATAATATAACTAGCTATATTTTTAAAACTTATTATAGCTACTTTATAACTTTTGCGTTTTTTAATTAATAATTTTGCTTATTTGCTACTTGTTAGCTTAATTAAACTTACTAAGTTTATTATAGCTATGCTTATTATAGCTATTTTTTTAGTGTTTATTTTACTACTAAAACTATTGCTATTTTTTTACTTTAGTATTAAATAAGTTTAATAAAAAAAACCTACTAAAAAATTTGCTATATTATTTATTATATTATTGCTTTTTGTTTTTTGTACATTTATTATATTAAGCAAAAAAATAGCATTTTTTAATAATAAGAAGTTTTTATAGCTTAATTTTATTTAAAATATAAGCAGTAATATTTACTAAGTTTTATTTATAAGCTATATGTTTAATTATTTTGCAAACTTATTTTAATATTTATTATAATATAAATTATTGCTTTTAGAACTTTTTTAATAATTTTAACTATAATATTAATACTAATATTTATAAATAAACAAACTATAAAATATAGCTATTATATATAAAATAATAAATAATATCTTTTTAAAATTATTTAAATACTTTAAACTTTTTATTACTATAAAAGTTTAGCAGCAAGCTTATATAGTATTAAACTAATTAAATAAAATCGAACAAAAATTCTAGCTATTTTAAAGTTAAACTTATATTTTAGCAGCAATAAAAACCTTAAAAAAATTCTAATAATTATTAATTTAGTTTATTGCTTTAGTTATAGCTTTATTTTTATTACTATAATTTTTTAAGCATATTAGCTCTATAAATAATCTGCCTTTATAAATTTTAGTTTTATTACCTTTACTTTTACTTTTATTTGCTTTGCTATGCTTAGCAAATAATTTATTTTAGCTAATAATATTAAGCAGCTAAAAACTATTAAATATATAAACTTATAATAGCTTTTAAAATGCTAAAGCTTTATAAAATCTATTTATATTATCTAAATAACAAAATAAACATATATATTAAAACATTTATATTAACTTAAATATAATAAATTATTTTAATGCATATTTTAATTTTACTGCTTAGCTTTTTATTTATGCTATTTTATTTCTAAGTAATTTTACTAAAAACTTAAAGCTATTATTAAGTTTTTTATAAAACTAATATAATATAATTTATAATAACAATAATTTTAACAAAATTTTGCTTAAGCTAAAGCTATTTAAGTATTATAATAATATATTAATAATATAGTATATTAATAAACTTAACTTGCTAAGTTTTTATTACAAAAATGCTGCAGTTTTAAAAAAATTTAAAGTAAGCATACTATTTAACCTTATATTAATAAGTACTATTTAGTTTAAAAGTTTAAAAAACATAACTAAATAAACTATTATTTATAACTTTAAAAAAGCTAAACGTTTACTTTAATAACATTTTTAAAAAAATAAACTTGAAGTTATAAAGCTTGCTAACTAAAAAAAGCATAATTTTACTAAAGAATTATTTAAATCTATAAAAAAATATATTAATACAAAAGTTTATTATTATTATAAAATAAGCAATACTAATAAAAATTATATTATTTGTTACGTTTATAATAATTTAAACAAAAACCTTAAATTATTTATTAAATTATAATAAATAAGTAATATTATTTAAAACTTATATAAACAAGTTAGCATTAATAAGTTTTTAGTAATAAAGTAGTAACATAAAATAAATAAAGCGCATTAAATATAAAACAAACATTTTATTAAGTTTAAAGCTTTTATTAAAAAAAATAAATCTTTTTATAACTATTATAGTAATAATAGCACTTAGCTTTATTATAACTAAAATTATGCTTTTAATAGTTTTTTTTTGCTTTTTAGCGCTATTATAATGCTTCTGGACTTTTTTAAAAGCATAATTAACGTTTTTAAAAACCTTAAAAGCAATAAAAAAAAAATACCAAAAATACTATTAATCTAATAAATAATAAAAATAACTTACGCTATAATTAAAATAACTATAATTACTAAAACAATTAAAATTACTAAAATAATAATAACTATTAACTTTTTAAGGTTATTTGCACTTTTATAATAAATAGCTATATTATATAGCAAAACGTAAACACTAAAAACTTTTATATATTAAAGCAGGTTTTTAAACAAATATATAATTTTTAGCTTATATATAACTTTAAATCTTTAATAAAAGAACTTAATAAAGTTAATACGCTTAATAAACTTGCTAAGCCTTTTAAAAAAATAAAGCTAAAAAAAAACTAAAGCAAACGTTTAAAAAAAACGCATTATTAGCTAACTTATTAATATTCTTTAAAGTAGCTAATAATAGCAAAATACTAGTTAACATTAAATATATTAGCTTTTTTAGCTTATTTAATAATATTTTTAGCGCTTTATTAAACTTATTATTTAATTTTTTAATTATTATTAATTATACCTTAAAATTTCCTAAAGCTAACAATAGTAAAATATTAATTAGCTTTTATTTAAATATTTCTTTTTTTTTATTTATTAATAACTATTTTATTACTTTACTTTAAAAAAAAACTTTAAATACTTTATATAATTTTATACGTTAACTTACTTTTAATAAAGCGTTAAAAGATTTTAAAGTCTTTAACGCTACTATAAATATTAAGTTGCTTAATTATATCTGCAAAAAAAAAAAAACTGCGTATTTTTATATAGCTAAAAGCTAAATATATAAATAAAAAAGCTATATTTATTTTAAAGCTATTATATATAACCTAAGTTAATTAATTAAAGCATATATTAATATTTGTTTTTTATTTAGTTTTATATTTACTAAATATTTTATAAAATATTACTTTAGTTATACTATTATTAATATAAAGCTTTTTAGTTTTAAAAATATAAGCAAAAGCTTTTATATTAAGCAATGCGTTAATTTTAATATAATGCTACTTAATATAAACAAAAAGCTATAAATAGCATAACAATATTTCTATTTAATAAACAAATTTAATTATAGTATACTACTAAGTATATTTTTTTTGTTTAAAAACTGTTTTTATATTTACTAAAGTAATAAAATATAAAATAATAAGCTATATATAAAAGAATTAAACAAACAAATTAAACTTTTTAGCAAATTATAAAACAAACTAAAGCTATACTAAAAATTAAGCAAATTACTACTAATTTAATCTAAAATTAATATTAATATTATACTTAGTACTAATATAGCTATATTTATAAAGCATTTTAATTTTCTAGTTATAATAAACAGTTATTTTATAATTAATAAATTATATACTAACGCTAGCTTTAATATGCTTAGTTTTTTAATAGCTAATATTATAAATTGTCATGACTAGGCTACTCAGGTACCTCAGCACATGTCACAGGTTACATGTATATATGGGATATCCTTCCCATACCCATTTCATGGGAGTTT
>MU400628.1:0-124019 GCA_022578965.1 Xylaria sp. FL1777 | reverse complement strand
TAGTAATTTTATAAGCTATATTTAAAAAGTTCTTTTTTTTTTTTTTTTTTAAATAGTTTATAAAATTTATAATATACTTTTAGTATTTTGTTTAGGATTTTTTTTGCAATTTTTCTGATTTTTTTGCTTTATTTTTTATTTTTTTAATTAATACTTTTTACTTTTTATTAAATTAAAAGGTTGCTAGTTTTTAGCTATAGTATTTTTAAAATAATATTATAATTAAATATATAATATAAACTAAAAAAGGGACTTTATATTTATAAGGTTTAGCTATAGTAATATCCCCACTTATGGCTATAATGGCTTAGCTAAATAGCTATATAAGGCCTATGCCTAAGGCAATTGCGTAGCAATTGCTTATAGGGCCCCCCTTTTTTTAATCTACATTACACTTTTTATGCTTAATTGCCTCACTACTTATAGTAAACCTTACTAATATATTAGCAATATTTAATATAATTTGTTTTTTATGTTTTTATATAAATATATTAAAAAGTTTAGTTTTTTTAAGTATATAACTATTATTATAGCTAAAAGTGCTTTTATTAAATCTTTTAATTTTTTAGAATTTTTGCTTCTATTTTTAAGGAATTTTATTTTATTTTGCTACTTTAAATAAAATTATATTAGCTTGTACTTTTAAATTAATTAAAATGTTATACTTTTTTTTTTAATATATAAGTTTAATTTTAAATTAGTTTTATTAATTATTGCATTAAACTTTACATAAAGCTTTAGTTTTTTTAGCTACTTACTGCTTTTTTAGCAAATACTTATTTTGTTTTTTGATTTTTTTTTATAAAATGTTTAAATGTTTATTTTATTTTGTATTTTAGATATTATTGCGTTTTGTTTTGTTTTTGCGTTTAGTTAAGCTTTAAATTATAGTTTTTAAGCTTTTTTGCTTTTAATAACTATTTTTTAATATAATTATGCTTTAATTAGCTAGTAATATTTATAGTAGTTATTTTTATATTTCTTTAAAATAATGTTATAAATATAATTAAAAATTTTTTTAAATATTGCAAATTTTTATAAATTTTTATAGTAAACTATAATTACAATTAATTACTTTAATTCGTAAAAGTTTTATATTTCTATTTTTATAATTTATTTAAAAAACTAATTATTTTTTAGTTTATTAAGTAAATATTAATAGCAATAATATATTTTATAATAATTTTATAATACTTTATTATATTTTAGATTTTTTAAGCATAAAATATTATTATTATTTTTTATTATAGTATTATTATAATAATAACTTTTAATAATTAGTTAAATTATTAATTTTAGTTTTTAAAACATATTAGTTTTTATATTAACTATTAATGCTTTTTTGTTTTGTTATATTTAAAGCAGTTTAAGCTATAAAAATATTTTATTTATTTTTATTAGTTTTTTTTTTATAGTGTTTTTTATAGCTTTTAATTTTATTTATTTTTGCTTTAAAGTTTTATAAGTTTTGTTTTTTTAAGTTTATTTAATAACTAAATATTTTAATAGTTTATAATTAATTTAATAATTATATTATTTATAGTTATAGTTTTGTTTTTTTAAATATAACTTTTTTTTAAGCTATATTTTAAGTTTTAATAGTTTAAAGTTTTTATAGTTTTATAAGTTTGCTAACTATGTTAACTTATTACTTTTTATTGTTTGTTATTTTTAATTAAACTATTTTTTTAGGTTATATATTAAATAACTTTAATTGTTTATATAGCAAATATATCTTTTTATAATTTGTTTTAATAACTATAAAACTTTTAAATAATATTTGCATGCTTATTTATTTTAATTTATATAAATAAAACATTTAGATTTATTTAGTATAGCACTTTTATTTTAACTTAAAATAGCAACTTTATATTTTTGTTTTAAAAACATATTTTTTAAATTACTTTATTGTTTTTTGTTGTTTTAAACTTTTATAACTTGTATTTTTTTTTTAAATTAAAAAATCTTTTTTTTTTATAGCTTTTTTTTTTGTTTTTTTTTTTAGATTAGCATTATTTTTAAAAGCATTTTTTTTTTCTATAGTTATAACATTTAATTTTAAATATATTTTAGGATTATTATTTCTAAACTTTATTAATTTGCTTAAATCTTTGTTTAATACTTTTTTAAGTATTTTTTTTTTGTTTTTTTTAGTTTTTTTAGTTTTAAAGTACTAGTTAAATAATTGTTAATTAATTATAATAGCTATATTAATATATATATTAATTTTTATTAGTTTATTTATTTTATATAGTTTGTTTTAAACTTAAGTTTTAAGTTTATTATAAAATAAGTAAAATAATATAAGTTTAAGCAATTTTAAAATTACTATTAATTGTTTAAATTTTATAGCATAATTTATTGCTACTTTTGTTTGTTTTAAGTAATAAAGTGCTTTTTTTATGTGTTTTGCTTTTTAAGTATTTTTAAATAGTGCTTTTATTTAATTTTTAAACTTAACGTAGTTTTTAAAAATCTTTTTTGTTTTTAGCTTAAGGTTAGTTAACTTATTAGCTTTTAAAAAATCTTTTAAAATAAGTTAAAACTATTTTAGTACTTTTTTTAATAGGAATTATAAAGTAATTATTACTTTTTGATTTTTTTTTGTAATAATAATAAAATGCTATTTTAAATAAAGTTTAACATAAATTAAAAAAGCTTTTATATTTATAGATTTATTATAAAGCTTTAAAGCAGTAAGTTTAAAACTTTTAATGTTTAACATTTTTAATATTATAAATAATTCTAATAATAAAAGCAGTAATAATAATAAAAAGTTAGGTTTTTTATTTTAAGTTATTATTTTAAGTATAGCAGTAATAAAAATAAGCATTAAGTTTACTAATAGTAATATTAATATTAGTTATAATATAATTACTTGTTTAAAGCTTTAATTTATTGTTATAATAGCAAATATTATTACTGCTTTAATTATTATAGCTAATATTTATGTTAGTTTAAAAGTTATAACGCTTAATATTTAAGCTATTCTTTAAATTAAAACAACTAGTTTATTTTATAACACTAGCATTAATATTAATTCTTTTTTATTACTGCTGTTTAACTTTTTTTTTTTTACTACTGCTTTTTTTTAATAAAAATAGCTAATAAAAGTACTAAGGTTTATTGTTTTAATATATTGCTAGTTCTAAAAATCTTTAAAATTCTTAAACTTAATTTTTAATTTTTTATTTTTAGTAATATAACTTAGATTTAATTTTATTAGTTATTAAGTAAAGTTTATTTATGTAATACTATTTAGCATTTTTGTTTTTTAAATATTTCTTTAGTATACTTTTAAAAGTTTATTTTATAAATTGTTTATTATTTAACTTTTTATATTAATATTTGTTTTTATATGTTAAGTTCTATTAATTAAAAAGCTATTAAAGTATAATAAACTTATTATATACTAATATAACAAGTTTGCTTTTAAAGTTTTAATTTATAAGTAATAATAAAATCTTTAATAGTAGTTTATTAAAGAAGTTTTTAAGGTATTTTTACTATTATACATTAATAAAGATTTTAAGGAATTAAAAATAATAAATGTATTAATGCTTAATAATTATAAAAAATTAATAGCTAAAAAACTAAAACTAAGTAAGTAACTAAATATAAAAAGTGCATGTTTATATAAACAAAAAAAAAGTAAAAAAAGTAATAACTCTTTTTAAATTATTGCAAATCTAGTAAGCATTAAATTATTATAAGCTTAGTAAGCCTTAAATTATTGTAAGCTTAATAAGCTTTAAATCACCGTAAGCTTAGTAAGCTAAATAAGTTATTATATAACTTTAGCTTTAGCTAGCAAAAAAAAAAGTGCAAAATATATATAAAAGCATTAAGCCGTTTTAAAGGCCACCTTAGTGCTAATTTTATAACATAAACTTTAAACAGTTATAGCTTTAAAAAAACTTAATTTATTTAACTAGCAATATTAAATTGCTTATAAAATTATGCTTAACATAAATAATTCTTTTTTAATAAACATTAAATATTATATTAATAACTATTTAGTTTTTATTAAACTTAAAATCTTATATTATTATAAAGTTTATTTTAAGCTAATATATATAAGCTTTTTTAATAAATTAAACATTTATTTACGTTAAAGGTTATAAAAATTATTATTAAAAAATATATATAAATAAATCTATAACTTTAAAATTGTTATAATGCTTTATAATTAACTAAAAAACTTTATAAAAGCAATTTTTAGTAAGCTTGCAATTAAACTAAGTAAACTACTAAGCAAAGCTTTAAAAAAACAGCTAATAAGCTAAAAACAAGGTTGCTTACTAAGTAGCTAAAACAAGTTAACTTTAATTAAGCTTAAGTAAAGCAAAAGCTAATATAGCAGTGCTAAAAAAAGCAATAGTTATTTTTTTACTTAGCGCTAAATACATAGTTAATTAACAGTGCTTAAAGTAAAAAGAACTATAAGTAGCAAGTTTAACAAGCATTAAATGCAGCTTAATATTTAAAAGCAAAAAAGTTAATAAAAGCTAAAATAATTAAATTAATAAATACTTAATACAACTGTTTGCAGTAGTTTAATAATGTTTTATAAGTAAAAACTACTATTATAACATATAAAATGTTAATATTTAAAAGCTAACACGTTATATAAATAGTTTATTATAATACTTATATTAAAAAGTCTGCATAAAAATAATGCTATTAAAAAAAAAATTAAGCTAAAAATCTAATTAATTGCATAAAAGTAAAAAATAAGTTTATTAAAGCAAAAAGTACTATAAAGTCCGTTTTTTAATTAAGCTAATAAGAGCATTATATATTTATAAAATCATGTATTTATATTAATTCTTTATATGTTTATATTAATTCCTTAAAAAAAAACTAAGCATTTAATTATATATAATAACTAAGCTATAAAACTTTATATAAAGTAGTAGTATAACAAAAATAAAGCAAATATATATTATAATAATATAAAGTACTTTAATTTATAGCGTAATAATTTAATATAAAAACTTTAAAAAAAATAAAGCAAAAAGTATTGCTAACTTATTAGCAGTAATTTAAAACAAATATTTTAAAGATATAACTAAAGCTTTTAAAATAACTAAAATAAAACATTTAAAAACTAAAATAAAAATCTTTTTTATTAATTTATATTTTAGTAGTAAAACAGCAGTTTATAAACATTATATAAAAACCTTAGCAGCTAAAAAATTAATTTAAAAAGCAACAAAAAAAATTAAAACTTTTATTTAAAACATAAAAGCTTAAAAAACTAAAAATTAAACAAAAAGCAAATTTATAAGCAACAATAAAAATATAGCTAAAAAAAATCTAACGTTAGCTTTAAACTTTTAATAAAAAAAGTAATCAAAAAAAAAAAACTTAAAATTATACTAAAAAAAAAATAAATAAGCAAATAAAGCTAAATTAAAACAAACAATAATTATTTAGTAATAGCTAAACAAAAGCTTAATAAAAATAAAGCTTTTAAAAAATATAGCAAATTATTAAAACATAAAGCAACTATAATAATATAAATATGCACTAAAAAAATAAAGCTAAAAGCATTTTTACATAAAAAAAAGGTTTTAAGCTTTTTTATGCTTTTTTGCAAATGCATAAAAAAAAAAAAAACTTTTTAATATGTAGTTTTATATTATAACTTATTAAAAAACAAAAAAAAGCAGCTATAAAAAAGTTTTGCAGCTAAACTATTATAAACTAATAAAAACTTATAATTAGCTATAAAAAAGCTTAAAGCTATAAGTAATATTACAAAATAGCTACTTATTACTAATAAAATAACAATATATAATAAAGCAGTTAAAATAAAAAGAAATAAAAAAAAAAGAAAAAAAGCAGAAAATAAGAAAAAAACTAGCAAAAAAAGCAAAAGTGCTTTTTTAAAAGTTTTAAAAAACAAAAAAAAAGCTTTTATACGCTTTTTAAAAAAGCAAAAAGTTTAAAAGCTTTAAAAAAAGTTTTTTTGCTTTTTAACTATTACTTTTTATTTAGCAAGCTAGTTAATAAAAACTAGTTGTTATAAAGTAAAAAAACTTCGAAATAATAGTATAAACATTATTATATAAAGTTTTTATTTAGCTTTTTATATAGTTTTACTTATAAGTACATAAATAAAAAAACCGCGCTATAAAGCAGCACAACAAGTTATTAATAATAATAATATTATATAATATATTTTATTTTAAGTTTTGTTTAAATTAATATAATTAATAAAAAGGTTTTTAATATAACTTTTTAAAATATATAAAAATATAGCATAATATTAGTTTTTTATAATTTTAATATATTAATAAATAATAATAAATAAATAAGCTTTATTATATAACAAGTTATATAGCTTGTTTATATAGTTTTAGCTTAAGTTTTAGCTTTTTTAAAAAGCAATATATTTATTAAAAAATATAAATCTATTTTATATAAACTTTATTAAAAATAAGTTAAAAAACGTGCTTTTAATAGCTAAATTTAATATTATATAAACATATGTTTTTTGCTTTAATGTTTATAATAAATAATATTAAACAAAATATTTATATACGAGTTAAAAAATTAGTTTATAGTTTGCTTTTATTATATAAAAATCAAATAGCTTAAAAAAATTCTAGTGTTTAATATTTAGGTAAATTAATTATAATTAGTATTTATGTTATTATGTTTAGAATTATACGTTAAAACTTAAGTTTTTAAAAAGTAGTTTAATATATAAATAGTTTAAAAAGTTTTAATTATTATATAAAAAAATATTTAATTGTTAGCTTAATATTAAAAATATTATTAATAATTAAATAGTTATTATATAACAAATATTTAGTAATTTTTTTAATTTTTTAATTATAAAGTTTTTATAAGCTATTTTTATAAACTTTTAAATTATAATTATTTTTAACGTTAAATAAATGCTTTTTAATTTAAAGTTTTTAAGCAAAACGCTTTATATACTTTAATAAATTTCTTAGAAATAATTTTTTGTTTATTTTTTAAAAGTTTTAGCAAACTTTTTTTAAAAATAGTTCAATAGTTTATAAAAATATAAATAGTTAGCATAATAAAATGCTAGCTTAATATTTAGCTTAATTTTAGTTATATAGCTAAAATTAATTTTTTAGCTTTATATTTTAAAATTAATTTAAGCATTTATTTATTATATGCTTATTAAAACGTTTTTAGTTAAATTTTTATATATAAAAATAATTAGCTTTAACTTTAAAAGCGTTATAAACAATTGTTTGTTTTTTTAAAATATAGTAAATTTAGCTAAATTATATAATATATGTTAAATAAGCTCTGTATAATTGTACGTTTAACACATATGTGCTAAAACAAAGTACAATAATCTTTGTATTATAAGCTGTTTATGTTTTATATGTTTAAAAGAAAAAAAGGTTCGTACAAAGCAAAGGTTTTCTTTTATATGAAAGAACTTTGCTAGCGTACAAGCTAAGCTAATACTAAGATTACTTTAGTTTATATAATAGCTTTTGCACGGAGTGATTTTTATACAAAATTTATTATATGTATTATATATAGGAGTTATAACTAATAACTAGTTATTTTAATACTAGCTACTTTTTTTTTAGTTGTAATTTTTTTTATACAATATTATTTAAAAGAAATAAAAAAAAATGGTTCTATAAAAAATTAAACATTTAGTACTTTAATTTTTGTAAAAAAAGGGTTGTTTATATGTTTGCTTTTTTTGAACTTTATAGTTGTATAAAGCCTAAGTTTAAAAGTAATTACTTTTTAAATAAAGCATTTAAACTTTTATGTAGTTTAATTATTGCTAATATAATTAAGGTTTTTTATTTTTATTGTTATATAGTTAATTAACGTTAATTAATAATATAAAATAAAGTATTAACAGTAAGCAATTTATATTAAGGTTAATTAAGGGTTTTTTTTTTGTATAGTAGTAAGTTTAGTAATATACTAAAGTATAAAAGCTAGGCTTTATTTATAAAAAAAGCTTGAATTTTATAGTACTTTTTGTTGCTTTTATATCTTTAGACCTTTTATTTTATATAGCTGCTTATTTTGCTATTAGCTGTTTTATATGCATATATATATATTTATAACAGCTTTATATTTAGTTATTTTTATATATATACTTATATATATATATATATATACTTATATAATAGCTGCTTTATTATAGTATAATATTAATAGTTGCTAGTTTTATATTATAAGTTAAAACAGTAGTTATAATATTATATAATTACTAACTAGTAATTTTAGCAATTAACTGTTTTTTTAGTTGCTATATATAAATATATATATTTGTTTTTTTTTTGTATAGCTTATTATTTAAGTAGTTTGCTAATAATTGTTTGTTATATAAAAAGTAACAAGTTTTAAGTTGCATTAATGCTTTTAGTTAATATTAAAGTTTAAATTTTGCATAATATTTTAATTGCCTTTATTATAGCTTAAATAATTTGTTATAAAGGCTACTTTTATGTAGTATTTATTTAGTTATATAGCACTATAGTTGTTTTTTATAGCTAAAATGCTTATATAAACTACAAAAGCTTTTTATTTTAAGGTTGCTAATAAGTAGTAAAATTTTAAAGTAATATATATACTACGTACGTTTAACGATTATATAATGCTTGTTATAATTACTATACTTAAATAAATAAAGAAAAGTTAAATGTTATATAGTAGTTTAGTAAAAAAAATAAAAAGAAATATTAAGCATTTATATATAGCTTAAAAAATAGTTATACGAAAAAAAATATAAAATTTACAATGTTTTATAATTTTTAATGTTTTTTTTAAAATTAAATATATTTGCTTGTTGTTTTTTTACTTATTATACAATTATTATAACAATTTTTATATAAAAGTATTTTTTTAACTTTCTTTTTTAATTTGTTTATATAAAAGTTGTTTTTACTTTTTTTTTATAAATGTTTTTATTTATATAGTTAGCTAGTTTATAAATACTAGGGTTTTTAGCGCTTAGTTTAGTGTTTTTTTTATAAATGCGTTAGTTAAATTATTTTTGCTATTAATTTATTATACTTTAAAAATTTCTTTTTTTTTATATAACTTTTTAAGTAATATAATATTAATTATAAGGCGTTTTTTTTAAGTAGTTTTTAGTTTTACTAAATAGTTATATAATAATTTTAAGTTTAAATATAATATAGCAAAAATTAAAAGTATTTTTAGTATAGCTATAATTTTTTAAAGCGTTATATAAAAAGCTATAGTGCTATTAAAGCTATTTATTATGCTATATAATTTATTAACTAGTATACTTTATATTATTTGCTTATATTTGCTAAAGTTCTAATATATAATGTTTTTTTTAATTTTAAAAGCTAGGTTTTTTTTTATATAATGCTTTATTGCAAGTATAATAATAAATTTAAGTTATAAAGTTATATTAGTATTATTTGTAAATAAACTGTTTATAAAAATAAATAGTTTTATATAGCTTAAGTTTAAAAATATAAATATTAATCTGTAGTTATAATTATTTATTTGCTACTTAATTTTATAGTTTAAATTTTTAATATTTGCTAGTGCTAAGTTAGTTATTTAAGCAATAACTATAAGGTTATATATAGCTTTTAATTAACAAATGCTGCTTATATAAGCGCTATATATGCATTAAAAAATATATTACTATATAGCATTTTTTATATAAAAGTTAATTAAAGCTAGTTAGTTTACTTAGCTTTTTTGCGTAAGCATTATATTTTTTTTATATAAAAAAGTAATTTAACTACTGTTAAATTTAATAAAGTAATCTTATTATAAAGTTTTTTTTAGCTTTGCATAAAACTTTGCTTTATATAACTTATGTTTTTTTTTTGCTAAGAATTTAAGTATAATAAAGCTAAACATATTATTTGTTTGTAAACTTATAATACTAAATTTATATAAAAGTCTTAATATAAACAATAAACATAAGTTATATATAAAAATTATTATATTAAGTTTTTTATAGTAATATTAGTAGTAAGTTTTAAATTAATATAGCTTTAATTTAATTAAGCTATATAATAGTTATATAATTTATATAATTGTTTTTTTAAAATATTTTAAAATAAGTTTAAAAAGTAATTATATAAGGATTTTTTATGCAAGCTTGTTTTTTAATTATATATACGCTTATATAATATTTTAAAGCTTGCTTAAAGCATTAAAGTTTTAAATTAGCAAAAAGCTTAAAGCTAATAATAGCTATTAATTTATTTGCTAGATTATTAGTAATTAAGTTAATATAGTTTTTTTTTTTATATTATTATAGCTTTACATAACTAATTTAAACTTTTTATATAGCTTAGTTGTTTTTTTTTTAATTTTTTGTATAAAGCAAAACTTAAAAATTTAAATGTTATTATATTTGTTTAGATTATATTTTATAAACTAAAAAACACTTTATATAACAAAGTTATTAATTTTTATAACGTTTAATTTTTTAAATAAAGTGCTAAAAATGCTAATAATGCTATTTTTATATAACTTTATTACTAAAGCATAATTTTATTTCTTTTTTAAAGTTAAAAACAAGTTACTAATGTTTTATACGAACGCTATAAAAAAGTTTTTAGCTTTTTTAAGTTTTTTGCGTTTTTTTTATATAGCTAGTTTTATAGCTAGTTTTATAGTAGTTATGTTTTCTTTTTTATTATTTGTTAAAATATGTTTAATTATATAATAATATAGCTTAACTTATGTTTATTTAAAGCAAATTAAGCTATTTATAAAGTTAATAATTATATTAAGCTTTTTAATTAATTATATTTTATATAGTTTTTTTTAGCTTTGCTTTTTATGCTATATAAAGACTTTATTGCATAAAAGTAAAAATAATACTTTATATAAAGCTACTTTATTACGTTTATAAATCGTATAACTAATTTTAATTTTTGCTTGTTTTTTGTAAAGCATTTTTATAGCTTTTTTAATTACTTTAGCTTTTTATATAATATTTAGCAAAAAAAAAAAGTTTTAATTAACCTTTAAATATGTTTTAAATATAAAAAGCGTTAAAATTAAGCTATTAAGCTTTATAGTATTATTTAAAGCTTTAATTACTATTTATAAAATTAATTTATTTTTTATATAATAACTTAGTTTAGCTTTTAGTATATTATACATATAATAAAAAAGTTTATGTGCTTTTTTTATTTTATTAATAGTTTAATAAGCTTTAATAAGCATTTTTTAGCACTTTATACTTATAATTTTAGCTTAGTTTTAAAATTTTTTAAACAAAAAGTTTATACTAAAATTATATATAATATAATTTAAAAGTCTTTAATATATATTAATTTAGCATTTATATAAAGCTTTTTAAGCGTTTTATATAAATATAAATTTTAAAAATATAGTTACTTAAAATAATATAGCTATATTAATTATATATAAAACTTGCTTATTATTTATTTATATAGCATTAATTATAACTTTATAATTAAAGTTGTAATTATTTTTAATTATAAATTTAAAACAATAAAATGCTTAGTTATATAACTAGCAATAATAATAAAACTTTTAGATTTTTTTTAAAGCAAAACAATTAATATTATAGCTTATATAACTAAACATATTATATAGTTTTTTTATATAAAAGTATTTAAAACATTTATAAAGCTTTTAAAGTTTTGTTTTTATAAAGTATAAACTTATTTTATACAAGCTAATATTAAAGAATAAATGTTTTTATTTTTGTACAATAAAAATAATTTTTTTGTTTTATTATATAATAATATTTTTTGTATTATTAAAGTATGCTTTTAAGCAATTAACGTTCTTTAATAAAAATAAAAAACAAGTAAAAATATTTAAAATATAATATATAGTTATACTAAAAGCGTTTTTTATTTATATAATGCTTATAATACTTATAGTATTATTTTTATTAAAACAAATATAAATATTACTTAAGGTTTAATTAACTTTTATATAAAAATATATTTAAAAGTATGCTTTTAATTAAGCTTTTTTTACTGTTAAATAATTAAAAACGCTAGTATTTTAAAGTTTACTTTAATAGTTTATATAATAATAATTGCTTAATATAAACTAATTATATAGCACTATTGTTTTATAGTTTTAAATATTTTTTTTTATTATATAATAAAAAAATATACTATTTATTAAATATTAAGTAGTTTAATTATTAAATTCTTTATTAATATTTTTAACATTGTTGTTTAACTTTAAATATTTTTTATATTTTATTACATATAAAAAGAATTTTTTTGGAGTAAGTTTTTAGCTATAAATTATTTCGTGCAAATTAAAGAATACGTTTTTTATATAAGCTTTTTTTTAAAAAGTATAACATGTTAACTAGTAGTTTTTTTTTTAGTAAACAAAATATTTCTTGTTTATATAAAAGTTTTAGTTTTTTTAGTTATAGCTTTAAAAGTAGCTTAGCTGTTTAATTAGTTAATTTAATAGCTTTAATATAAATTTAAATTATTAGTTTTTTATATAGCTATAGTTATATTTTTAGTTTATAAAGTATAACTTATTGTTTTTTTATATAAAAGTTTTTATTATATTATTTAATGCTATATATAAGCATACTTATAAATTAGCAAAGAATTTTTTATATATAAGTTTTTAAAAAATTAATGCTATAGCTAATTTTAGTATATTTTAATATATTTATGCAACGTTTATATTTAGTTAAATTTTGCTTTAATAGCTAATATTAAACGTTTATTATGCTTTTTTAAGCTTATTAAGCATTAATTTAAGTATTTTATATAAAGCTAAATTTAAGTTTTTTTTTTTTATTTATATAAAAAAAACTATTGTTTAGTTAGCTTAATATTAGCTATAGTTTATATTAGTATTAAAGTAAATATTTATTATACAGTATATTTTATTTTATGTTTTATTTAAATTAATGCAGTTAATAAAAAAGTTTTTTATATAACTTTTTAAAATATATAAAAATATAGCGTAGTATTAATTTTTTGTAATTTTAATTTATTAGTAAGTAGCAATAAATAAATAAGCTTTATTATATAATAAGTTATATAGCTTGCTTATATAGTTCTAGCTTAAGTTTTAGCTTTTTTAAAAAGCAATATATTTGTTAAAAAGTATAAATTTGTTTTATATAAACTTTATTAAAAGTAAGTTTAAAAACATGCTTTTAACAGCTAAATTTAATATTATATAAACATATGTTTTTTGCTTTAATATTTGCAGTAAATAATACTAAACAAAATATTTATATACTAGTTAAAAAATTAGTTTATAGCTTGCTTTTATTATATAAAAATTAAACAGCTTAAAAGAATTTTAATATTTAATATTTAGCTAAATTAATTGCAGTTAATATTTATATTATTACGTTTAAAATTATACGTTAAAACTTAAGTTTTTAAAAAGTAATTTAATATATAAATAATTTAAAAGATTTTAATTATTATATAAAAAAATATTTAGCTATTAGTTTAATATTAAAAATATTACTAATAGTTAAATAATTATTATATAATAAATATTTAGTAGTTTTTTTAATTTTTTAATTATAAAGTTTTTATAAGCTATTTTTATAAGCTTTTAAATTATAGTTGTTTTTAATGTTAAATAAATTTTTTTTAATTTAAGGTTTTTAAATAAAGCGCTTTATACGCTTTAATAAATTTTCTAGAAATAATTTTTTGTTTATTTTTTAAAAGTTTTAGCAAACTTTTTTTAAAAGTAGTTTAATAGTTTATAAAAATATAAATAGTTAGCATAATAAAATACTAGCTTAATATTTAGCTTAATTTTAATTATATAGCTAAAATTAATTTTTTAGCTTTATATTTTAAAATTAATTTAAGCATTTATTTGTTATGCGCTTATTAAAACATTTTTAACTAAATTTTTGTACGTAAAAATAACTAGCTTTAACTTTAAAAACATTATAAATAGTTGTTTGTTTTTTTAAAACATAGTAAATTTAGCTAAATTATATAATATATTTAATTTTATATTTAGGTTATATAAATTGCTATTTTGCTTTTATATAATAATATAATTAATATATTGCTTAATATTTATATAGCAATATAATTAAAAAAAATAATAAAGTTGCTTGCTATTTTTTTTATTTTGTTTTTAGTACTAATAAACAAGTTAAAAGTTTAGTTTTTATACGTAAATAAATTAGATTTTCTTTTTTTTTTCTTTATATATGCTTATTTTAGCTAATTAAAAAAAATAAACTAAACAATATGTTTATATATTAAAAAAAAAACAAGCGCAATATAAAAAACAAATTTTTTTTTAATAAGTTAAAATAAAAGTATATTATATAACTTTGTTATTATTTTAGTTAATTTATAGTTTATTGCAAATAAGTTAAAAGTGCAAATATAACTACTAATTAGTATTAAATAAGCTTTATATAATTATATGTTTAATACATATATATTAAAACAAAGTATAATAATCTTTGTATTATAAGCTGTTTATATTTTATATGTTTAAAAAAAAAGAAAGTTCGTATAAAACAAAGGTTTTTCTTTATGTAAAAGAACTTTGCTAGCGTACAAGCTAAGCTAACACTAAGATTACCTCGGTTTATGTAATAGCCTTTGCACGAAGTAGTCTTCGTGTAAAACTTATTATACGTACTATACATAGGAGTTGCAACTAATAACCAGTTATTTTAACAATATATTTAATTTTATATTTAAGTTATATAAGTTGCTATTTTGCTTTTATATAATAATATAATTAATATATTGCTTAGTATTTATATAATAATATAATTAAAAAAGTAGTAAAATTATTTACTATTTTTTTTATTTTATTTTTAATATTAATAAACAAGTTAAAAGTTTAGTTTTTATATATAAATAAATTAAATTTTTTTTTTCTTTATATATGTTTACTTTAGCTAATAAAAAAAAGTAAACTAAACAATATATTTATACATTAAAAAAAAAACAAACATAATATAAAAAATAAATCTTTTTTTAATAAATTAAAATAAAAGTATATTATATAACTTTATTATTACTTTAGCTAATTTCTAGTTTGTTATAAATAAGTTAAAAGTGCAAATATAACTATTAATTAGTATTAAATAAGCTTTATACGATTATACGTTTAATATATATATATTAAAACAAAATATAATAATCTTTATATTATAACGTGGTTTATAAGCGAGCAACGCATTTAAGCGGGCGACGCACTTCTATGGATGTATTTTTCTAACAAAAATATATAGGGAATACATGCCCTATATTAAATAACTCCACTAATATAAAGGTTAAAAATATAAAAAAATATGTTTCAGAATTCTTATTTAATAAAAACTCCATATATAACCTCTGTTTATTCATAGCATTTTTATTAGTAAAGATATAACGTAGTAAAAAATAGGTATAAAAATACCCCTGTAAACAGTATAAAACTTAGTGCATATTAATTAAAAAAAATAGAAAAAATAAGAAAAAATAAGTTTTAAAATATTTAATGAATTACTAATTTAATTCTAAAAGATATTTCTTTTTAGGGTTTTTTTGAATTAAAAAGCTAAGGTATAAAAAACAGTACATAAATATTTATGTACTGTTTTTTATACCCTTGCTATTTAATTAAGGAAAAATCGGAAAAATAAAATTGTTTAAGTCTTTGGAAATTCATTAATTATTCATTCTAAATATATTTTTTTCTATTTTTTTAACATTTAAATAAGCAAATCGCACTAATCTTTACTTAATAACAAAGGTATTTTTTTCTAATATTTTTCCTTTTTTCCTTTTTGTATATATTTTTACCCATAAAAATGCTATAAAGAAAGAAAGGTTATATATGGAGTTCTTATTAAATAAGGATTTTAAAACATATTTTTTTATATTTTTAACCTTTATATTAGTGGAGTTATATAATATAAGGCATGTATTTCTCCATATATTTTTATATAGAGAAATACATCCATAGAAGTATGTTGCTTGCTTAAATGTGTTGCTCGCTTATAAACCACGTTAAGCTATTTATGTTCTATATGTTTAAAAAAAAAAAAGGTTTATATAAAGCAAAAGTTCTTTTTTATGTGTAAAAACTTTATTACTATATATGTTAAGCTAATATTAAAATTACCTTAGTTTATATAATAGCTTTTATATAAAGTAGTTTTTATATAAAACTTATTATATATATTATATATAAAAGTTATAATTAATAACTAGTTATTTTAACATTTTTATTATATTTTATAAAAGTTTTAAGTTTATAATTTTATAGTTTATTATTAATAAAAATTTTATAAAAAATGCTAATATTATTATTACTTTTAAATAATTTTTAATTTTAAATATTATAAGTTATTTTAATTATAATATTTTTATATTTAAGTTTAAAATAATATAATTTTATAAATTTAAGCTAATTATTTTATTTTTAAGTTTTTTATTTTATAAATAAAAATTATTTCAATGTTTTAATATAATTTTTATGTTTTAATTAATTAATTTTTATATATTAATTATTTAATTAAACTAATAGCTTATTTAATAATAATTAAAAGTAATAATAAAACTTTTAATTATTAAATATACATAATAACATATAATATTAAGTTTATTAGTTATATTAATTATATGTTATTTTTATTATATAAATATAACTAGCTAGCTATGCAAGTTTTATATAAAGGCCTTTATCCCTTTAATATAGGTTTACTCTTGGATACCCGTTAGCTAGGTAATTCTGGCTTAAGATATAATCCCTTATATCTGACAATATTAGCCATAGTTGGGACCACTCAATAAAAGTCCATGAAAGTCCTGAAGTCTACAAGATGTAGCTCAATGTAGCTTACATCGCAGGTCAAGTCAACACGAGTCACTTCTGGACCTGGGTTAAACGCCATCATGTATATACTTTTGGATCCCCGCGCATTAATCTAAGAGGCATCAGTGGTTTAGTGGTAAAATCCATCGTTGCCATCGATGGGCCCCGTGTTCGATTCACGGCTGATGCATTTCCTGATTCGCTTCATTTTTTCTTTTGTTTTTAAGTAGACTTTTTTCCTCCTTTCCTTCTTGCATTCTGCCCTCGTTCTTTGAATTAATGCGTTAGTAGAGATGGCTATTCAATCAGTCTGGCAGCTGAACAATTCATAGACATTATATACTACAACAATGGCTTTGGGAGTCGAGTAGGAATCAATGCATTTCACACATCATAACGGAGTCTAAAAGATTATCAGGCGGTTGGACAGCATTACACATGATACATGATGTGGTTGAACTTGCTGTTATCTCAGCGGGGATGGGATGACTAAACTACCGAGGCACCTAATCCTATCTCCATACTATATCAGGAGAGCTCGTGAGAGAGGAAGACGGGTGCAAGCCTAGCTAATCCCGAGGTATCTAAGGCTTCTTTCTCCCGTTCATCGGCCGAACGACCATCAATTGGCCCTACCCAATCTCCTCACGATTAGAGTAGTAACGCCGAGTGATGAGAAATCCGTATCCTCATAGTTAGCAGTATGCTGAGGAACCTGTTCACTCTTACATAATCATCGCATGATTATATCACAAAGGTCTGAGACATAGATCTAGTGCGTAAGTAAGTGCGGGCGAGATCCGCACGCTCCTTTATCACCATACATTACCGTGACTGAGTCATACCGTGTCCGCGGACGAAAAAAATGTAGACCACCGGCTTTTAGCACATTTAAACCCGGAGATGCTGGTCTCAACTGACGCGATATGTCCATCGCCCTACGGCGGTATGCTCACGACCGGGGATGAGAAAGCGCGGTCTGGGTAGTGATGTTGCATCGAAGGAAAACTTCGTCCCAGGCTGGCTTAATCATTGTCTGTGATATTGTCATCATGTTTCCTTACATTAGGTAGTCACCTATTGGAGCAATTGGAGCCAAACACCTAATCTGCTACAAGAGAGCGACTTAACGGTACATGTACTTCCTCGCTGGGATTTGAATTGTACTGCGTATGAGGCTAAGATGGGAACGGCATAGGCTAGCATGGTGTAGTTGGAACTAAGACTATTCAGTTGCGGCGGATAGCCAAGTCTATTGGTAGAGAGCCTGGTTGCTCTATCGGAAAATAAAGTAGGATGAGCTAGCCTTGCCGGATACCGGTAACCCAGATCACAGAAGGTTAGGGTATGTACCTTGCTGTCCGATGCAAATCCAGTACAGTACCTATGTATGCCACAACACGTTTTTCCCGGGCGCCACCATGTGGGCCTTCAGGGTTCGTGCGAGGCTGTAAGGCTTGGGATTTGCTTGGAAGAGACTTGGAGGTTCCTTTGGGATTCTTAGGATACACTAGACATGCACAAGGGCGATTACGTGAGGTATCCTCGAAGGATGTTAGCTTCGGAATTGAGGGCGGAGTTCCATCCATCTACTGTTCCGTCATGCTAAAGCGTTAAGTCATCAAGCATCTATGTTCCATGCATAGAAAAAAAAAAAGGCACTGGCGAGTCCCGTCTGGTATAGATGAGATAACTGACTCATGGCCCTCATAATTGATGTTAAACCAAGGGAGGTTTGTCTCGTTACGGTAAGTGAGATTACTTAACACTCACGTGGTATTCTGTCTTAAACAGGACTCATAGTCGTATTATCACATCATATGCCCCCCAATAGATATCGTAAGAAGCCTGTGGCTTCAATATTCCGGCACACCATAGGATCTGCCCCTCGTCGCTACGGAATTCCATATACAGATCGCCTAACGTAGTAAGGATTGAGTATCTACATACACTAAATGCCCACCGAGATCTGTTTTGCCAATGCTTAGGAACCAGGTTTAGGGATGATATAACATGGCGAGAGCTCTGTTACCTTCACTATACTTTCTTTGACAACACTCTGTTCGGATAGTTAAAACTACCCCGCCATGTCTTAATCCGCTCTGCTTATAAAGCCTCTTACAAATTGACAATGCCGACATCTGAAATAATGATAATAATTAAGCGGTTTATAATCATACTTGGTTAGGGTCATTTAAGCATCTGTAAGGTTATGACAATGGAGGCAGCTGGTTGTTTGTTGGTTGGGTCTACACCAGGGTCATGAGAAGATTCCATCCCAAATTGACAGTAGTGTAGCTGTAGCTGTCTAACCATCGTGGATCTACTCAGGCGTCCCCGCTGACTCCCACAGGAGGGTCGGATTTTAGACTAAAAGTGCCGCTGAATAAGGGAGAGCCCCGGGTTTCCAATCGGATTTACACCTCTAGCGTGTCCTGTTTGTTACGCCGCGCTATAAAAAAAGCACTTTGACGGAGAGTCGGAAGGTCGCTAATCCCCGGTGGTGATCATTTGTCCGCCCGCAGATCTTTCAGAGCCCTGGCTCGACTGACTGCAGGTTATTTTCTGCGCATGGATCAGAGAACTCGTGCGTGGCTTTCGTTGTGAGCGTATTCGGCATACACTACTGTATGGGCTCTTTGGGGTACAGGCCATGAATTTGAGTACAGTAACTTGTCTGTTCGACGATCGGATGTGATCATCCCCGTAGGTTGTGAAACCAACACCATACTAACATAAGTAACTGAAGGCATACCGTCGACCCTAGAGGACGATCTGTGCTGCTGCGATTTATAATTGTGCCTGACCTTATACGTACATACATATTACATGTATCAATGACGCGCTGTCACACAATATAGGGCTGTACGCAGTAGTGCCTTGTACCTATTTGATGAAGTGACTTGTCAATAGGCGTCTCACCACTTTGTAATTTCAGAAAAGTACCACGCATTCCCGCCGTTTTATTAAGTAGACCGCTAGAGCTGTCAAATCCCGGCGGAGCAGCTGAATGTGCAGTCGGGACAGTCCTGTCTGTGAGGCCGCCGGTTCCTTCATCGCATCTAAGTCATCTAAGTGTTATCAGATCATTGGGTTGATCGTTTGGGACGGTTGTTGCTCGCCGCGCCGGTGCATCGCAGTATATTGCTGTACCACTCTTTAAAGTGTCAGCCCCCTGTCTGTTGGTGTCCTGAGGAAGCAGGCGCAGCAATGCAAGCAACGCAAGCTTCTTAAATGATACCGTCTTGGTATTACCCTAACTGGGCATCATGGTCCTCGGTGGACCTGTGATGCTGAACTTTTAGCGATTGCGAGCCACCATGTTTTAGTGTCCGCCAGTCCATATCGTCTCGTAGGGACTAATTGGTCTAGGCAACACAATTAACAAATACTTGGATGGATTAATTGTGGCGAAGCAATATTGTGAATGTCCATTGACGACTACGTAACACTGTAATATGCTTTTTCTACAGCTCGTAGCGTTGTCCTAGAACCTCGCTTACTGACACTTTCATACGAGCTCAAGTAACACCGTTGCGGTTCCCCTATAGTTTGTCATCCTGGACCCTCGGTCGCTTACCCAGTACAAGAAATTCACCTCTTGATAGCCGTACCCTTGCTTTTTGTAGGGCAGGATCTGTGGGATGAATGCACAATCAACATCGCGTACCCGGGGTTACAATACCATTGGTGGCTGATGTCGGCTCGTCAGCAGGGCGGGTGGTTACACTTGTAGGCTTCTGAAACAGGTAAAGTTGTTTGTTTATCCTTGAGCTACCTGGTATGTTCTAGGGGCGCTTTCATTGTTTGTGCAAAGCTCGTTGCATTCAGCACTTGCGGGGGGTTCCCAGTGCATGAGTGCATAGAAATGCCATCGAGAGATCAGATATGCGCTAGAACGGCAATTCTGGCCGCTTGCAAGGGCTGAGTAAAGGTGAACAACAGGATAGTATGTACATTGTATTGCAAGGTGCTGCTGGGGCGCCACCTTGGCGCGTACGGCACATGGCAATTCCAAATACCAGTTGGGTTTTAGAAATGTTACGACACACCGACGATTGATAGGCACGCTGTGCATTTCTTGTTGATCGCGAGTGCTACTCACGCCCAGTAATTAATAGTAATTATTCGGCCAACAATCTACTCACGATGTGGGCGTGCTGAAGGCCCCCTTACATGCCCGATAAGGGGTTTGTGTTGCGATACAGTTATACGCCACCAACGCCAGTGATGCAATTCCCCCTCTCAAATGCTGGATTATACACACGACTGCTTTGATTCCCACCAGCAGCCTCCCTTTCTACCCTTGTAATCTGGAGTAATCGTTGAATTCCCCAAGCGCTTTGTGTTGTTCGTGACTACCATGATGACGGCCGTGATGTTGTGACGCCTATAACCTCTTCCTCCTCCCACCAATGCAGTGGGAAGCGTAGCCCTAATGTCTTTTAATCCCATCGACGTGATCGACTATACAGATTGCAACGAATCCATATTATTGTAGCTAGAGTATGCAATCATCGGGTCACCAACTCCTAACATGACCTCTGGATTGGGCACATTGATCATGTGAGGCTTGATGGTACCGAACTCTGACTCGACTAAGCCTTGGCTTAGCATAATCTCTGCCATATTTATGTCCATTTGTGCCACGTATTGCGGTGAGACATTCATCGACGCGGGTCTATTCATATGCCAGGTCGGGTACGAAGTCGGCGCTGTGGGCGATTGGACGGCGAAGAGGCTCGCTGAAGGATCGACGTCGCTATGTATCGTGCTCGGCTCAAATTCGTTATATGAGGAGGTGAAGCTCTGGGGTGACAACGTCTGGAGATTCGGTTGTTGGGCGTTCATGAGTACTTTCCGATAGTCATACTCAAAATCTGAATGATCGATTTCTGAAGAGCTTGCTCGTTCCGTTCGGGCGCAACTCGTTTCGGTCTCGCATTTAATCTCCACTGCTTGAGCCTCCTTTTCCTTGTCTAACTGCTGAACCTCTAATTCTGCTGCCAACTTTGATAAGCCGGCTTCATCTTCTGGAAAGACTGAGTGTGGAGGCAGGTCGGCGTCGGCATTGGGCCGTATGCACCCTAGCTTCGTTGCGATATTATGAATGATCGGTTGGCCTCTATCATTGAGCTCCGGCTCTCCCAAATCCCAGGACTGTCCATTCCTCACCATAGCATAGAGTTTGTGGACTGTAGCTATTAATGCAAATTGGGTATTCTCCAAGACTTCAGCATATCTATTGTAGAGTTAGCTTGGTTAGCCGGGTTGAGTATCTCTTTATCATACCCTCTAGGCAATTGCTTGTATTCTGTCTTCTTTCGAGTTCCAGCTGTACAAACTAGTCCATCGTCTTTACATCTCTTGCAAGGGAACTCTCCATCACACTACTCTATTTGTCAGCCAAATTACAGTATATTCTAATAATTGCGTGCTAGCAAACCTTGGTCTTCTTCATTCTACACCGCTCACATGCCTTCCATACTCGCTTGTGTCTGTTGTCAATACCATGTGGGGACAGTGGTACATGGTCATGAATAGGTGAATGAGCTAGATGGGTAGCTGATCGCTTCGTTCCACGATGTATCGGCTTGACAGACTTGGTACTCGGCGCCGTACTCCTCCGTGTAGCAGTTTGTGTTGTTGAACTCTTCATATTGCTTTCTTCCGTGGGAGGTGTTGGCATGCCACTTTCCATTTTGGGTAATCACTTATACAGCCGGTAGTGTATTGGTGAAGCTTAGGCAGATCAGATGGGTGCTCTATGTTTCTCTCCGATAAACTTAAAAGAGAAAAGCTAAGAAGATGCAGGAGAAACACGAAACTGTGGGAAGAGAGAAGCAAATCGAAGAGAGTAATCGGTAAATCCAATGCGATGTCTCAGAGGGGATTAATAATGCTCAAATGCATCACTACTGTGACGATTATGTGATGCTCCTCTTTATTATTAGCCCCGGCGACTTTTAGTTCGAGCGCGAAATAGGGCCCGAAGATGGATCGGCGAGTTGCTTTATGTCCGAGATGTGGGCCTCGACTTGTGTGCTGACGAGGTCGACTTTGGTAGCTCCAAGTTTCCAAGGTCCTGGCGAGTCTCAGAGCGGACAGGGACCCAACAGTAAGCTCCAAATGGGATGGGATATTGCTGATACTGGCCAAGTTAGCCGACGCGGCGTTGACAGTGTTCACAGTCGATGCGTTGGAGATATCCAAAAGTTATGTGTAGGGACCAGGGCCTAGGTCGTCGAAATGGCCGTTTTTGTCATTCGATCCGGGGAGCAAAGTGTACCGAGGGATACTGGAATTCGCAATGCACGTCCTCCGTAGACGTATCTATGATTTGTAACAGGATGGATCACATATAAAGGACAAAGGAGGGTTAGGAGAGGAAGGGCTACGACCCAAGGAGGTAGTTTTGTCTTTATATCAACCCCGTCAAAAGCAAATTCCTACTTCCCTACACTACGCTGCCTTTTGCCGTGTTACTGGTTCGTAATTCGTAACATGTTAGTCCTAGGGGGATGTCAACGGGGCTGCGCAATACCATGACAATATAGTGACTATGCACAGTACTTGGCCATCCATTCCTCGAGGACCCTGGAAAGAAGCCAAGCTTGGAGGGGAAAGCTGTGTACACCAGAGTGACTACAGAATACATGCAAATACTTTGGTGACTGGAAGACTAAAGTGACGGATGGGCTGGTCTAAACCAGCGCAGTAAGCCCATCTGTGAGATGTCCTCCACCCACCTCGAGGCCGAACAGGTGCAACATGCAGGATTGTAGTAGTATACGGTAGGTACTTTGTAAAGTCGCAGTAGAAGAGCGAGTTATGCCACCAGAGGGTTGCACAAAAGCCCAAACATATTCTTCTGGGCCGATCCCTTCCTAGCTAGGGACGGCTCAGCTGTGCTCAATAAGCAGCCCTTGGAAGCATAACATTTCATAATTTCCTTTACCTGGGGATCGTAGCTATACGGCACTGTACCTGCCGAAACTAAGAACGACGATGACATCCTGTTCACTATTCGCTTCATGGGTTTGTACCTAAAGCTCCAAGCGCGATGCGGTCTATTCTAACGGCCGACTCTGGAAGTCCGATTCCACTGCGGTATTGATGTAGCGTCCGCTACTACTGTGTAGGTCTCTTGCACTTTACCGATCAAAGACATGAATCTGCAAAATCTATCCGCTACTGTTAAAGCGTTGGTAATGCGTAGATAGCATACTTATATCAGAATGGGAAATGGTCTCTCCGTCCGGGCGCACAATCGCCCGACTTCCTTGTTATTCCGTTGCCCTCGTTTTTTTTTTTTTTTTTTTTGTTCAATGGGCAAGACATCCACTACTGGTTGTGCCACGGGTCTCCTTGGCTGCCAATGAAAAACTGTCGAGCCCGGTTGGTCATGAATCATCATGAACGATATGGCTCATACTAAGCTAATGATAATGTACAGCACTCCCATTCTAAGCTAACCTCTATCCACTTGAGCTGTCCTGGTTCGGCGTCGCAAGACCCAAACCCACCTGAGAATGAATGATTCCTCACTGCTAATGATGACAACAGGTGGTACCATGGAAAGTTACAGGTCCGTCATCATTACAAGACATGGACTCTAAAAGATGCGAGCCGAAGAAGTGCTTCCGACAGACAGCATCTGCCCCTCTCCATCAATTAACGCTGAGCTAATTATTCGCTTGGGCCCTGTGACAGGCACAGACAGTTCGCATGAATGCTTGGGCCAGGGATTTTCGGTTTCTACATGGGAGTAGAAGGGTTCAGTTAACGATGAGGATTGAAACAGCCGTGTCGGCTCCGAGAATCTACGCAGTGTCTACCTCCAAACCCAAACAATAAGGCATGTATAGGCGATATACGATATACCGAAATCACACGATGAAGCGATTAGATTCCCATACGTGTATATGTAAACGATCTTGTGAGATCAGCGCTACGCCTTCCCTAGCTTGTTTCCCTACATTCGAGAAGCCTCCCCATTTAAGCCAGTGTCTGACTCTTATCCGTTGCCAAGAGTCAATCTATCTAGGGTTCCTGGCTGTTCCAGTCGATCGGGGCTCGGTAGCGGACTGGCGGGTCGTCTCGCGTCCCGAAGTCCTTGTCCGAGGAGAATCCGAGGGGATCAAAGAGCAGGATTTCCCACCTAGATAGCTAATTCCGGGCTTAATGTTGACTATGTGCACTGCACGTGGAACAGAAGAATCAAAGATCGAAAGGTCGGTGTTCTAGCGTCGTATTGTATACAGCATGTGATGCCTTATTCGTGTGGTCGGTCTCGCGACGGGAAGCCAGCGAAAGAATAAATGACCTCGCTTTCGCCCTTTCGGTCCATTCCCCTTCTGTCGACGTCCACCAACAACAGCATCGTGGACCTCTCCCCCTTAGCTTCATTCTCAGTAGCCGCCCCGCAAACAGCCAGTCGATGAGCCTTTTTTTATCCCCGACACCAGAGGTAGGGTCTCGGCTAATTCCCTAACCTGCAAACGTGCAAGTCACGCTACCCAGCCTCTGTGTTCACTAAGACAACCTGGCTCTGCTATTTCCGATTCTGTCTCACATGAAGTAAGTAACATGGCTCTACTGGCCCTAAACTAATGGAGAGAGAGAGACCTGTGCCACTTGTGCACAATCCTTCTGGGAAGTTATACTCTCCGTACTCCGATCGGGCGCGGACGATCAATAGATGGGACGGAGGAGGCGTTAATAACTGAATAGACAAGGGTTAACCCGTCTTGGCAGCACGTTTTCCCCCTTCCAATCCCGCGTGGGTCTACAGTATACAGTAACCCTGGCCAAGAAAAGAACCCTTGTGCGCTCTTCAGCTTGTCAGACTGATTTCCTTCGACTCTCTACTCTCTCTCCTGGAGAGCTGTCCCGTCCCTCCCTCCTGCCGCGATCAACCTCTCACACCAAGTAGCCGAGGAGGGTGTGAGGTGTGCATCTGATAAGTGGTATACTTATGTATCGTTGGTCGAGTAGGTATACACTGCGCCCAAGCCCTGCATGATAGATTCATGATTCATATTTCCCCATGCCGTACCAATATTGTCCCCGTGTCGTTCACTAGACTACTTCCTAGCAGAGGACCAAATCCTCCAGCCCCCTGCTCAACTGATCTTCCTCATGCAGCAGCATGGCACCCTATCAAACGGTCGGGCCTATGACCTCGAAGGTTCCAAGCATTTGTTCCTCGCTCCAGACTCACTCATAAAGGCAGGGCAGTATAAGTTGAAGGTCGCATCTGCTGCGAGCTGTCAGCTCCCATTAATCTGCTCCATCCGACTCCGCCCCCTTCGTTCAATTCGCCAATCGGTATAATTCCGGGACACGCCGGCCCAGGGAGCTTTACTCAACCTGAAGGGAATACGCTCTAATACGTCTTACGCTGTACTGTACAGTACAGTACAGTACAGTACAATGTACCCGAATACGGCTTCTGATCTGAGTGAGGTCTTGAAAGCGCCCAGTCGCTGGCGCCAGCCACATTACATCAAGCTATCATTGTTAAAAGACGATTAGGTCCCAACCAACCAGTTGAATTCCCCCACGCGTATTCCCTGTATACGTGTATAGCACATTTACTTCGTGAGCGAGTTATGCCTTCAGGTATCGTAGGTGCACTTCTCAGTACCACCGCAAGACCATATATTATGCAGCTGCCTACTGTGTGCACTATATGTATACATATACGCGTGTTGAACTGGGGTCCCCATCCCTTGTAACCCTCCATAAATGCTAGCTATCTAGTACTGTCGTTTCGGAGTCCGCTGAGACGGAAAATGAAATACCTGGTTCTATGGAGGGGCATTGGGTACTGCTAAGGCAGCAGGATAGTGTAAACCACCTAACGAAGACAAGAAGAAGAAGGACAGGACTTCGGGAACCGAACCGCTTCGCTTCGCTCCCCTCTTTCCAACTGTCTATGTAGGTGTACATCGTAAGATGCTCAAGGAACGATACCTACATGCAGAGGGATACACTTATGTAGTGTAGTATAGAAGCAGCAAGACTGGTTGGTGGTCTACAGTAACTCCGGGTGCTCGATCAAGGATCCATCTCGATCTGACTGGCCAGAGCTGTCAAACTTCCTGCAGCCTGCTTACAGTACGGCACGAAACTCCCCTCCCGCTCGGCGCCGTGATATACCTACCTATACTACACGCACATACTTACTTACATACACCACATACATATAGTATACTTATACGCACTTACTGCTTATGGGTCGCCAGACGAACTCTCGGTGTGGCCCTCCGGTTCGGGATATGCCTAATGCAGTCACAGTCAGAAAGCAGAAAAGCAGAAAAGTAGCCAAAAAAAAAAAATAACAACAAAAAAGAACACCCCACCGTAAAAACGTCCCTCGGCAGTCAGTGCGAGCTTCGCTTTCTAGAATACCACCCAACCTTCCACCACCTATACATACATATGCAGTATATACTTACTTCTTTACACATAGCGTGCACTAGGTACCTACAAACTGACTGGACACACGTACCCATGTACCCCTCTTGCCGTATATAGGTAAACGAGATGCATACATGTACAGTAGTAGTAGTGTACATATAGGTAAGATAAGATGTAGCCGAGGCACGTAAGGTAGGCCCCAAGGAATTCACGATACGCTCCTACATACGCAGTAGGTAGGTACTGTACTGTAGGCTACGCTATGAGGATGAGAACCAAGCCTCAAGCTGACGTATACGGCTGTTACCTCGTAGTGTATGTAGCTTGACGACCTCGTAGCCCGACGACTAGCCTCCGCTCTTTACTTTCAGGAGAAACATCCATCGACACTACGCTAATACATGTAGTATAGGTTCAGGGTCCTAACTAACGTAGCGTAGCGTGTAAAATAAGTGTGCATTGATGGGCCGTCTTCAATTCATTTCGCACAAACCTAACAGTCTCACCGTAAATGGAGAAAAAAAAAATTTGGATTTGGTTTTTTTTTTTTTCACATATATATATTTTCATTGGTTATATCTAAAGCAAGAACTAAAACACTAAAACAAATCTTTGAAAGCAAAAACAGGAAGAGGGGTCTACTGCGCCGCATCGGAGCAGTAGACGAAGAGTCTAGCTCGGTCCTGTATCTCATTGATCTACACTATACTCCGTACAGTACACTGCTCTAATAATACATTTCTCCAGTACATGCCTGCTACATACATATGTATAAGTGTACATTACATACCTTAGTGTTGTGAGCAGCGTGCATTCTTTGCTGTGCCTCCTAATACCGACCGTTCAATCCCGGTCCGGGTTTTGCAAACCCACCCTGTGTGTCGACTACTGCGTAACAGGCAGACAAGTTGTCATCGGCGGCCGGGAAGTGGTAACTGCAGCCGCGACTGTACACCTGCGGCACATTAGGTACTGACCGGCCGAGAAAGTCGGAGAAAAAGAGTTGAAACTTGATCGAGCCAATGTCCGAGCGTTGGTGAAATCTGACAGGGAGGTAAAATGTCCGGTTGAGGTTTGATAGAAGCTTGAAACATACACTCCATGAACGTCCAAATCTCAGGGTGAAGGTGTTGGTCTATAAAGGCCGATAGCGGTTGAATTCTCTAACCTGGAGTTCTATTCTACTTTGTCTTCTCTCTACATATTATAAGTGCCGTTTCTGATTTCTGATACATGATATAATCCAAGCGGGAAACACAGGTTCTCATACAAAGGACGAAAAATGAAAATGATTATGCGCCATGACCCTCTACCGTCTACCCCTGGTGTCGAAGAGGAGGGGAAAACTATAGCTTCGGGGTTCGCTCTTTGTCCTGCTTCAATCGTATAACGCCCTGTCATCCAGCAGATCGGGTCAGTATATTCCTCATTATCATCTTTCAGCTCAGCACAGGTCAATAGGGTGCCACGCCAGAGCCCGTAGGGCACTACGAAACGAGCTGAACAGCCATGGAAAACACCAAAAGAAAGCATGCAGCTTCAGCAATGATAAAGTGATTATAGGACTATGTGGGATACGTAGGGCTGTATGACAAATTGATAACACTGCTGTTGAACTCACCTCCTGAATAGCAGTAGCGAGCAATGTGCCGTCCTTGCTGAAGATCCTCTGCGTGACGAGGCCACGGCCATCGCCAGCCCAAGGACTGTCCATCTCCGTGAACATCCACTCGTCGGCGCGGACCTTTTTAGGGTTGTGGAAGTAGATCGAGCTTGTGCACAAGTTTGTTAGCAAGCAGAGTCTGGTTAGTTGCCCCTACAAGTAGAGAAAGGAGGATTGCAAAACGGAAGAAATGGCATATGATGATAACTCACTGATCAAGACTAACCATCATCCCAACGCTAGGACGATTCCGCATCTCCTCGAGGCTACCGGAGGCCTCGACATCGTTCAACTTATTTAGGTGCGCTCTCACCTCTGGCTCTAGGTGATCCATCTCTTCAGGCTTGAAGGGAAACCTCCATAGGCGGTGAATCCGCGAAACGGTGCCGATGAAATAGGAATCGCTCATGTACGCCAGCGCGCTGAGATGTGCCTGGTGTCCGCCTTCGTCGCTGATCTTTCCCCTCGCTTTGATCCATTGCCATATCTTACGCTGCTCGGCCGGTTCACTGAAGTCGTTCCGCGGACACTTGAAGTGCTCGAAAGGTGACTTCTGTATACCCTCCCATGTGGGCTCTTCATAGCCTTCTGGGGGCACCGCTGAAAGAAGTCGAGAATTAGAGATTATGCACTTAGGACGAAGATTTTACTTTTTATCGGGATAGGTAAGAACATAGGGGTGCAGAACATTTGCTAAAAAGGGGGTGAGGGGCACGGAAGGGGCACATAAACGAGTTTGGAATGCGTACGGACACCTTCAGGCATAGGAATAGCGTGCGATACAGTCTTCTCGCCGCCACTTCCGTCACGTGTGAAGGAGCATGTGACGGTGAAGATGGCATGGCCCTTCTGCCTCGCCTGCACCGTCCGCGTGCAAAACGAGCGGCCCTCACGAACGCGCTCTACATGGTATAGAATCGGGACAGTTGAGTCACCCGCAAGCACGAAGAAGCAGTGGTACGAGTGTACCGTGAAATCGGGAGGTACGGTGCGTTGGGCCGCCTTTGAAGTAAGTTAGTTTTGTCATACTTCAACGGTATAACGAAGTTGAGCGTCTCGGTGAGAAGCTCATGGAGGAGACATATCAGGACTTCCCCCAACACGATGCCACACGAGCTCTTGTTCTTATTCTCACCAAACCCGAGACGCCTAGGATTTCATGCCTTAATAGTTACCGGGAAAGAGATTACGTACAGCAAGTGTCTGCGCAATAACACACCCACCATACAAGCCTCTAGCACCAGGGGGGTGCCAGAGCTCGCGGGTATTCGTGAACAGATCCTATAAATCAAACTATCAACAATCATACTCGACGCGCTCGATCCAACAGCCGGTCCATAGCCGTACATGAAAGGCAGGTGTTTGACAGAAGGGGAGACTCACAGGGCCGATGATACTCAGCTCAGTCAGCTCGAGCGCATTTTCGATGGGCGCCTTGGACTCGTCGACCGGCGGCGGCTTGACGAGAGTCGGGCGACTTGTTGTTGACATGGTCTATCTACTTGTCGTCAAGCTAGTATGATATTATCAGTTCACCCCGTTCTCGGATTTATGATGGATTCTCAAAATAGCGTTGCATACCTAGGTACGTAGCTTACTTAGCACGAGGGATGCCCACTATGTAGGCGTCGGACTCTCAAGTAGCCTCAGACGCGACGAAGAAACCCGCGCTAAAAGCGTGCTTAGAATGTTCGGTTTATCGTACGTATCCCATTCGGGGTTCAGTCAATCGATTCCCCTCTTGACTTCACGGTAATTGTCAGATAACAGTAGGTATTTCGATGCGTAAGTTGGATTGAGTTCACGATCAATGGATCCACTATCTGGGTAGATACATCCTCCCTATGTAATACATAAAGTACCGATAGGGCGCTAGAATTTTACCGAGGCTCGGTGTTTTAGTGGACCCCTTGGACCGATCCAAGCTCCGAGACGTTCGCATGGAATTCCTCAACCTGACCCGGCCGGCATTTACACGTGTATGATTCAGATAAATTGCTATGGGTGACGGTTAGACGATAATTATAGTACAATAGTCAATATTGTGTCTTGTGATAGAGCTGGCTTGCTTATAACCCAGCTATTATTCAACATGCTATACGTCATTATCAGGTCAAAAAAGTGGAATCGTTGCTTGGCTCGTCTTGTCGCTTTCGCTTTCGCTTTCAAACGTTGAGTCAATAAGCTTTGCATTGGTAGTGTTGAACTCATAGGCGTGATCTAGGAATTACCATCCAGTGGTCTATCTAATTACATGACTGGTTGTGTGTTATGAATTGTGTCCGAGGTTGTTGGCTGTGTCGGCTGATTAGTAGATATACATGTTTCGTTTCAGCGTCGACTTCGATGCCACGTGAGGCATGGCAAAGTGTTGCAGTGACTTGCTTCCTGATGTGAATGGCAATTACTCGGCGGACGAGTAAATAGGTTCTAGTCCATCCCACGCACTCGCATCGCCATTTCCAAACTTCTCGCGCTGTATCCAATACTGCCCATTATACTTCCAATATTCCACGCCCGACACCTCACATACAGCTTTCGTAAACCATGCAGGTTCGAACTCTTCCCCATTCTGTTGTCGCCACTTTCTCCTGGCTCGCTGGCCTTCTTCTAGTCTGTTCTTCTCTGACGCAGCGAAGTCATACTCGCCGTCTTCCATCGCTCGCTGGTCAGGACGGTACCGGGAGTCTGTGGGTGCAATATATTTCCTGAGATTATCATCCAGATGGTTGAATGTAAGGACAAAAGGTGTCAGATTAAATGGGATACCCTTTGGTCGTTCATTTGCCTCCCAAATCTGAAAAGCTCGACTGGGATCACTTATACTACCAGTTGCCTCCTGAGGCTCTTCAACTGTCGCTTCGTATCCAGGCGTCATACGAGCATATATCTTGGAGTTCCAGCGTCCTCCAATGCTGATGCGCGGTCGACCCTCAGCGTCCAGAATTTTGCCGGCAAGCTGATAAGCGCTCGATGCTTTCCAACCCCTCTGTTTGAAATCTAGGAGGCAAACTTCTCCGGTAGTCCAATTCTTTACCTCCATGAGACCGTAGTTGTCCACAACTGGATTTCCCGTGATGATACCGACGACTTGCGATTTGGGCTTGTTCCATGAATAAAGTTCTTCCTTCCCACCGGCGGTAGGACGTAGCTTTAGGAAGTATGTGCCAAGTTGATAAATATCAAAGGATTTCCCCATGAACCTTGAGTCCATCTTCAACTCTCCCCAATACGTCCAGTGCGCTGCTTCTGCATAACAAGCACCTATAGGAGGATGATGGCTGACTTGTTCAATGAAAAAGCGGTAGCCTTTGTCTGGTCTAGCGTATTCAAATGTCTCTCCTAGGAGGGGGTTGAACGGTTTTGCCACACGCGCAATCGTCGAAGCGAACTCACTTGCTGCAAAGGCAGCAACATAGAGCATACGTTCAATTGAATCTGAACGTTCGGCGGCTTGATCTAGGAGATACGCATACTCCATATCTTCACCAGCTCGAAAAAGTAAAGAAGTCGGCTCGTTGAAAGAGACCGGTAGGGTCATCTTCGTCATGTCTTTACCGATCATAGATTTGAGAATTCCCTGTAATGCATACGATTAGGAGTCGGACTTATTGAGAAGAATAGTGACATGCAAACCTACCCATAGACTAATTTTAGGCCTGTTATCCTCATCCAACCTGAGTCTTGTTCTCACACCGTTCTCATAGCCTTTGTAAGAGCTACTTATATCGACACCCGACACAACAATGTCTTGCTTCGAGTCACTCGATGGCATCACCTCTGAAGGCGGCATAGGCTCCACGTCAACTTCTCCAGCATCAACCGCATCGAAGAACTCTTCCTGTTCCGACTCAGAGTCCTCCGAGACATCCAGGAGCTTTGACAGAGCAGTTGCCTTGCGCGAAATAATTGGTGATTTCTGGCCGTCCTTGAGCACTTCTTCAGGGGCGTCTATCACTTCCTCTTGAGATGCTTGTACACTGTTACGGCTTATAGGTCGAGTTTCCTCTATCACCTCTCTGAGCGCGCGTTTAGCGATCTTCCTCTTTATTTCTGCTTCTCCGACTCTTGCCTCGAGAACTTCCTGCTCAGCGGCCACCTTAGCCATACTATCTTCCCACATGCGTCGCATCTCGACTTCTTGATCAAGTCGATACTGCCAGTGAGCATCACGATCCTTGGAAATCCTCAAAAGATCACCCATAAGCCCTTTCAGGCTTTTGAGGGCAGAGTCATACGTGGCAAGTGCCTGCGCGGCTTTTGGATCGACCAGAGACATGCCAGGGTTACGATTCGCCTCGGCCTGTAATGCTGCGCTTACTTGTGCCAGCGTATCCAACTGTAGCCTCGCGGACTGCGCGGTAATATTGAACGCGTCCTTGGTGGCGCTAGGTGCCTCAGCCCGGCTGGAAGTGTCAACATACTCTTCTTCGTCGTCATCATCATCCTCCACATCAGTCCGAATAGTTCGGGCTCCATTGCTCTGCCCTTTCATATTGCCATTCACATTACCGTTCACGGCGTCCACAAATTCCTCATCCACACTCTCAGCGATACCATCCTGTGAGATTTCATTGCGCGGAGTGATTTGTTTGGTCGATGGTAGACGACTCAAGTTAACGCTACTCCGCGTATCGCCGTTGCTTATAACGTCACTGTGCAGGTCTGAAGTGGATGCGTCACTAGGCTTTCCAAGATTGTCTCTCGCTTGCCGCAGCATTTCAGCACTTTGTGCCTTTTGACGTTCGTCTTGTTTTGCTTGGTCTTTCATCCACTGGATTGCGTTATTCAAAGCCCAGAACCACCGTTTAGCCTCCACTTCATGGTTTGCCTTGAGGGTGTATTTGACTGAAGATTTTCCAATGATCTCAAACTTAGTCTTCTCCTCTGGGCTCATATACAATCGAGCAATGCGCATGCTTATAGCACCTCGGCAAGCATTTTCAGCATCGTCTTGATGCTTGTAATAACTTAGTACTCCATTCTCCAATACAAACCATCGCAACTGGTAGCCTTTGCGATAATTCGTCCATTTCTTTAAATAGCCCTTCATCTGAGGCTCCCGCCCGGAAAGTGGATCCCCAGTACTGGCAATTGGGCCTGCTTGTGAGGTTGCATGGCCCAGTACGGCTTTTTCTTGAATTCCTCGCTGGGCTGCCACGGCAGCTGGAGACTTCTTAAGCATTGCACGGGTTATGTCGTCATTGGTGACCTGTTGAGGAAGTTTGCCTTTGCGGTCTCGCTGGAAAGGATCTGCACCATGGAGCAACAAAGCCTGTATTAGTTTCGTGTCTCTCTTACGCGCTGCTTCGTGTAGAAGGGTTCCTCCTGACTGGACCGTAGTAGGCTCGCAGGGTAGCTCAGGGCTGTTGATATCCAGAATAATCTTGACACGAGGTTCTTCGAGGACCTGGCCGAGTGTCTCGTAAGCGCCCCTTCGCACCAGGTCCTGTACCTGCGCCACTTTATCCTGCACGAACAATGTCCGAGAGAGTTGGAGCTGCTGAAATATTTCGGGGTTTCTGGCTACATCGAGGGCCAGCTTTCCCTGGTTGTTGGAGATGGCGTCATTGATATCCTTCTGTTCCAACAAGAGTCGAACAATAGGGCCGCGGCCTTGCGCTGCAGCGACATGTAGGGGGGTATTTCCATCCTTATCCCGAGCATTCACATCGATGTATCCTGCACCATTGGAGAAAACATATTCCACAACATCGTATTCGGCGCACTGGATGGCTAGGTGCAGAACAGTCGTATCTTCTAGTGGGGTAGGGCCGGTTGCAGTGCTGGAGGATGATGTACTCGCACGCGGCCCATTGTCGGACGTTTCGCGAATCGCCTTTAATATAGCAGCGGTGTTACCGCTCCGCAAACCCTCGACGATTCTGAACTTGCGAACTGATTGTTCAAGCGACGGACCCTTCTCGGGAGGGGTATTACTGGAGCGAGATGGAGCCATGGATGGACCCAAGGGAGTAGGGTCGCGTGAAGATACTCGAGCTACAGACATTCTCGAACTTCTCATGGACGGCTGCTGAGAAGCGGCAGGTGGTGAGGCCGACGTCGTCGGGCGTGTGATTAGAACGGAGGTGTGCGAGCCGTCTTCAGATATGGCGTCGTCGTCATTACGGGGCTCCTTGTCTTTTCGGCGGAGGAGCGACAAGGCTGTTGATTTAGTTCTCTTATGCTGGCTGCGTGGTAACAATTAGCCTGTGACTCGCGGGATGGGTGTTGTAGAGCTGCAAATAGACGAGTTCATCCCGAGCCAATATAGACACTGCACCGAAAGCTGTGCCGCATGCCGGAGTGTAGTAATTGACAAGTCCAGGCGTTCCTCAATCTCAAGGTGAGTCCGCTTACCTGCCTCCTGCTTCGGACATGCTTACTACGAACCAAGATGTTCAAAGCTACGCTAAGCGTTTATTTTTATATATACTTTTTCTCAATATCGAGTGGCCACGATAGGGAAAGGGAATGCGTAAGACCAGGGGACAGTGAATATGACCGAGTATCTAGAATCTAGAATTGGGGCCTTTGGTACAGCATAATTATTAAAGAGAAAGATGTGAGACAAGGCTAAGAAGGCAAAACGGAACGCAGTGTGGTCGAGATGCTGCAAAATGAAAGGCGGCCTGCAGCGGCGAACAAGTAGCGGCCAGGGATGGGGATGAGGTATGTGAAAGGGAATTGGATTTACGCTGCGCTCGCTGTCTTGTACTTGTATGTCTGGCTGGTTTAGATACCAGATAGATGACGTTTGCTTCCCCCAATCTGTTGCTGCGCTTCACTCCTTATAACGAAAAGTCCGAATGTGGGGGAGGAAACATGCCATACGATGCCTTAGGTAACCAACCGGCGCCATAAATCCAAATTGACCCACCTAGAGTGGCCGTAGCAGAGCACTACATTGGCCACACGTCTTACAAATTAGGCATGGTGTAGGGAAGACTTACAACAAGTACCACTGGGTACCTCTAACGGCAATTGTTTTAGAGCCACAGCACATATAGAGCTAACGTTCTCGCGTGCACTTTAGGTATATAGATAAACTGTGAATCAATGTGCTCTTAGCAATATTTATCATTTCAGTATAGCTGCCGTGGAAAGTATATCATTGAAGATCAAAGCATCAATGGATAAACCTTCTTTGTATCTCTTGCAGCCAATAGCCTAATATATAAGGTCAGCAATAGTGGAATACCCAGGATTTAAGGAAAGGTACAAGGGGAGTGCATATATAACCCCTCACAGTGGATTCCTTTGTCAGGTCCCCCGTATGTATTCATTTTCCCGAATACGTTCGCATACCTAGCCGCATCTATATACAAATACCGATCCCTACTTCTTCGTTTTATCTTTCAGCCTTAATCTTTTCCACTTTCACGGTTCATATATTGTCCTTGACTATAGTTGCCCTCCGCCTCTTACTACATATTTAAAAGGTTTGTAATGGCTCACAACGTTTAGAGTCGCAGGCTGCAAGGAGTGCCTCTTTCAAAGTGAGGCCTCAACTTTCTCTAGGACCTCGACAATGTAGTGCCTTCTTCATGGCCAATCCAAGGTGGGATGCCGTAAATCTGAGATGGCCTACGCCAGTGTACTCGAGCTACATAGGTAGGCGCATCTCACCCGATTTACCCTAAAAACCCCCCACCAAATACAAATGTGGCCCTCCAATCAGGTGCTCTAACCTAGCACGCTGTAGTGATAACTAGTCCCAGATCCAGGGGTAAATGGGACCCGATTTCACAAGGCTGTGCGCTTAGGTATAGAGAGTAGGTACCTATTAAACACCTAATACGCATCCACCAGTAGGCCTATAGACGCTGAAACGGGCGGCCAGATACACTATAATTGTCTCCTAGTGTACGTGACCTATTTAAGTACGTACCTAGGTAACTCTACTTACCTACCCCTCAGCGAGTACGCCCTTATATTAATTCTTTTCAGATTTAGATCCGATTGTAGCAGATAGCACAACAGCCTCAAGCTCATACATAGAGCAGCTTGGCTGCTTACACAGTAGATAGCGGCAGCTACCGTACATCCCTAGATATTGCTGTAGGACAGACAAGGGATGACTTGGATCCCTCGCACCTATCGCGTCCTTCTACATCCATCCTAGAGACCAGCATTCCAGCGGCGCAGCAAAGAGAGTTGCATAAGCTACGTGAGCATCACCACAATGATCAGCGACCTCCGGTGGTTCCGACACAGATCTTCTGCGTACACTATAAGTATACTATGTACGCGCGTAGGATATAAAGATGCTGCGACTCCCACCGTAGGTATACATAATATTGTGGAAGTAAGTACGAGTTTTCATGCATTGTTGTGAGGCTTGTCAGCCTACCGTACCGTATTCTTTTTCTTTCCTAACCGATTATCTGCAACCTGTAAGACAATGCCCATGTCAATCTCCACATGAAGCGCGCTGAGTCGTGGTATTTGTCAAGAGTATTTATGTAGAGTCTTACTGAGTGGTAACACCAACTTTTCTTAGGGAGTTTGCATAGCCACTCGAGTACCTAACCAGTTCTTGTGGACATTTCGATCAGTGTAAATAGCATCCCAATGGTGGCGGGCTGTAGTGTAGTCTACCTTAGCCGTGTGAGACAACTCGTAAGTACCACATGTTATCGAGGCGGACGTGATAAGAGATCTAGACATGCAACTCGAAATACATTGTACATAACAAAATGCATATGCACGGAAGAGATCAAGCCGAAGTAGACTCTCCATCCGCCACGATATCATCCATGGTAAGGAACTTAAACGGACCCAACTCCCAACCCAGCGCATCCTCCTTGCGTTCCGGGGTCCGCACCGCCGTGCAAGTCATGTAGTGAGGGCCGAGGGAGCGGATGCAGATATTCGCATCGTCGACCGGACTGCCGTTGAACAAGACATCGTGCTTGCGAATGATCTGTCCGGGGTCGTCGTCGTCGCTCTGCGAGAACACCGTGCCGGGCTCCGGGGGCTCGAAGCCCTGGAACACGAGGTCGCCCAGCCACTCGGCCAGCAGGGCCTCGCCCGTCATCTTGACGTAGGCCTCGCGCAGGCACCAGAGGGTGTAGAAGGCGCGGAGCCTGTAGGCCCTCTTCTCGTCCTCGGTGCGCAGCGCCCCGTACGCGGGCCGCGCCGCGAGCCCCGTCTTCAGGTACGCCGCCTCGGAGCGGCCGAAGACGTCGGCGTGCATGTCGACGAACCTGGGCCATCCCTCGGTGCGGATCATCCTGAGGTCGCGCTGCTCGCGCTCGTTGACGCACACGACGTCGACGCCGATGTGCACCTTGCTGCTGTCCCCGCCTTGGGCGGCGTCGTAGCCGTGAGCCGCCACGAGGGCGACTAGCCCCGCCTGGTGGCTGACGTTGAACACGACGGGCTGCCGGCCCGCGGCATCCTTGAAGATCGGCTTCCCGTTTACGTCCGCCGAGAGCTTCGTCTCCCACCACGGCACGCCGCAGTACTTGCTCACGACCCAGTGCTTCAGGAGTTGAGACGCCAGCGACATCTTTGCGTCGGCTACGAAGTGGTACCTAAGCACGCGGGTTCGCTCATCTTGCGTGAGCAGCGCCAGAGGGCGAGACGCCTATTACTTCGCATTAGCCTTGCTTGACATGTTATAACGTAAGCCTTACCTCAGTCTGTAGGTCGCTCGTCTTGGTCGCGGCTGGCCATAACCCCCGGGTATCTACTAGATACTGTATCACCTCTACTTTACTCGACGCCATGATGGTGTTCCAGTACAAGTATGTCGTAACGCCTTTAGACTATGTGAGATAGAGCCCACCCACGTAAGCACCGAGAGATGCTGGGCTTGGAGACGTCAGCCATTATATATGCTGTAGCTGGTGACGCTGAATGAGGACCTGCATCAACGGCACCTGGCCTATAATATCTATCGGCGTTGGCAGCTGCCCATTTTTAGTCTAGTGTTCAATCACCTCTCTTAATAAGCCCCCTATTTTTGTACGGGCCAACCCTCCAAACCTAAGGTCTTGGAACGGTGGTGAAGCGTTACAAGGAGATAAAAGTCTCGGGTCGGCATATCAAAATATACGTAAGTATATCATGAAATCGTAGGTGAGACTTTTAGTCAAGAATATATTGTGTAGCGCGGTACTACCTAATCTGATGATCGCTCACCCTGACCAACATCCTTACCTGTCTAAGGGATAGGCGCCTCAATAGACAGGTGGAAGACAGGGTACGTTTTGGCCTTATCTTTACCAATCTTCTCTGTTGTTGTCGTGATTTCGTCACTAGGCTCATCTCTTGCCTCTGTGATCTTTTTATCACCTTCATCCTTTTTGTCATTCTGTTCATCCTCATCCTTATCCTTATTCTTATCCTCTTCGTCTTCGACCTCCTTGATAACATTTCCTTCTCCGTCGACCTCCACGATCACGTCTAATTTATCGAGACTGCCATCTTCGGTATATTCCCACATCTCTCGGATTTCACCTCTCGCGGCGCCAGTGACCCAAACGGCCGTAACCACACCAGGTACTAGGTAGAGCAGAGCTGGCTGAGCATGCTGGAAGACCAGGAGCATCACCAAGGTAGCCACCATGGCAAACAGATACGCAACCAGTGCAGCATAGAAATATGGTTTAGGGAATGCAGAAGCTTTGAGCGCTGGAGTTGCGTCGGGTGAAAAGATTTTGCTAAGCTTTGTACCCCAGAAGCGGTTGCCCCATTGGCCTTGCGGGTTGATATACTCAGGCTTGACTACGATGCGCTGTGATCCCTCACTCGTATTGAGTTGGCCCGAAGACGCATCGTCTGTTTTTAACACGACTTGCTTTAATTTCTGCTGCCGATAGTAGTACATGTAATGATCAAAGCGCAGGCACAAGCCGATGAACATGCCTGGAACAACGATGTCGCCGAGTCCAAGCATACTAACTCTAGTGGGCCCTTCGAAGACAAGTTTGATAGGTGCGTCAAGTTTGGTAGCGACGGTGACCATGTAGGGACTGTGCGTAAGGTTAGTAATTATGTGAATGTAATTAAGAGGCGACTTACGTATAAAAAACCATGATAATGTCATAGAAGAAAAGGCCATATAGAACTGCGCTGCCCGTAGCAAATGTGGTCGGCGACATGATTCTGATGCTTGCATAAGAAAACGCGTAGCTCATTACGTTCGAAAGGAAAACGGATTCGCAAGTGTAATAGAATACGATGACTCTAATGGCAAGTATAAAGCCGGCAATATCATTGAATTTGACCTTGGCCTTCTCGTTGACGATGCCATGGATAACTAACCGAACAGTCCATTCCTCTAAGAGCAGATGGCGAATCTCCCAGAGCAATTTAGTGGTCGTATCAGAGAGCTTGAGTCCAGAAAAGGGACCAGGCAAGGGTGAGACCTTTTTGTCATCCCATACCCGGTCATTGGTGCCGTCTTTGACATACCAATGCCCTCTCTTCTCAGAATCAATGTGGTAGACTTTTCCACCTTTACCGATCCACACTGTCGGGAAAATGAAGCCGGTCAGAAAATGGAGGCTATCTGCAAAGAGCTTTCCCAGGCTGGCAAGTGATATGATGGAGAAGTATACTCGTAAGACCTTGTTTAGAATATCTGAGTCCCCAAGCCATTTAATCAGATAGTAAAGCCCAATCAGGACGGTGCCGGCTAAGATGGGAAGCAAGATGGCATCTGATGGCAGTAGACCTTGGACATGCTGATCGTCGCGATTCTCATCTTTATCCTTCTCCCCCTGCTTGCCACTTTTGACTAACTTTGCTGACGGGGGCCGACGAATAGCCGCATGAGAACCGAGGTAGATACATGCAAGTGCGGTGAAGACAATGCGAACCTCTAGGACCAATAAGTCCATGTGCTGTAGTAATAGAGTTGGCGCGCTTGCTAGTTGTTCGAAAAATGATTGATCGAGAGTCCCGGCACCTGTGACGTTCCCCAACGATATCTCGTCCAAGGCGAGGTTTGAAGAATTCTTGGCCGTCATCTTAGCTTTCGGACATGCCTAACGGTGTTGCTGAATCCGTACTCGGAATAGTCACCTCTTCGAAGAGCTGAAACAAAGGGATTGTTCTACCTCTGTAGTTGGGTTAGGAGATCGTCAAGCTCGCCTCCAATCCTAGAGCGATGGATAACGCTTGTGGTAACCAAAATAATCGCGGCCGTGTTATCTTCGGCAGGCAAGACACCTGTCGGTGACCAGAGCTTCTTGTAAGAGTACTGTGATCTGTCTATTATGATTAATACATGCCCATTTTCTCATTTGGATAGATTGAATCGGGGTTAAATATGTGGCTTCTGTTGAGACTGATTAAGCCTGTGTTATGGTGGGCCTAAAGTAAGAAGAACAAAGAGGCTTACCTAACCAAGACCGTAACTTTCTTAATTCTATTTACGTATTTCTTATGTTCTGCCACGTATGAGTGTGACGTAAGTGCCTATAGAATTGTCTAGCGAAAGGGAGAGAGCGCATTGATGCTGTTTGTTGTCTCACATGCAAATGCTGTTTGTTGTCTCATATGCAAATGCTATTTGTGTTGTGGTCCTGCCTGGCACTCTCCCCTCTGCCTAGCTCTATAATATACCTAGGTAAGTTTAGTGCCCATTATTAAAGCAGCAAAACGCTTGAATTATCAATTTAGGGACCAACGAAGGTACCTAAGAAGGTAGTACCTGCCTCATGTAGGCTAGGCAGGTAGATACTTTTATGTGGTAAATGGTTATCCCCTCAGTAGATGCATAAACATTCAATGCCCCGCCAAAAAGTAATCCACTACCAGCTCGTCCAGCTTCATGCTCGCGACATTATACGAAGGGAGCTTCTACACCCACACTCACACTCACAGGGAGACTAAATCCCACGAAAAAAAAAAAGGGTCTCCAATGAGCCCAACATGGCGACAAACATTGCCCTCGAAACCTCAATGGTAAGTTGCAGCGCCAACCCAGTCCAGGCTCCCTTACTCTACATCCTCCAAGACTAACAACCTCCCCTTGCGCGCCGAACAAAAGGGGACGATAACAATCGAGCTCTACACGGCGCACGCGCCGCAGACCTGCAAGAACTTCAGCACGCTCGCGTCGCGGGGGTACTACAACGACGTGGTGTTCCACCGCATCATCCCGTCGTTCATGGTGCAGGGCGGGGACCCGACGGGGACGGGGCGCGGCGGCACCTCGATCTACGGGGACAAGTTCGCCGACGAGATCTCGCCCGAGCTGCGGCACACGGGCGCCGGCGTGCTGAGCATGGCCAACGCCGGGCCCGACACCAACGGCTCGCAGTTCTTCATCACCCTGGCGCCCACGCCGTGGCTGGACGGGAAGCACACCATCTTCGGACGCGTCAAGAGCGGCATGGGCGTTGTGAAGCGCATGGGTCTCGTCAAGACCGATGCCGAGGACCGCCCTGTAGAGGAAGTCAAGATCGTTCGTGCGAGGGTGCTTGAGGATGACGATGCTGTTTAGGAAATACGAAGTATGGGAGGGCTTGGCAGCTGGGGCAGTGCAATGAAGGACCATGACATTCTACCAGTGCCGATTCATCATTCTACGTCTACTTTACCATCAGTTGCATTGGACTGGCGTTATGGCGTGTAGAGAGTTTCAGGCCAAGTGGCTTCGGCGGAGAGATACCACGAGATGCAATTTCAACTAGAGGCCGGAAATAAGTCAAATTCTGTTGATAGTAAATGTATTGCCACGCATTTCTGATGATATATGCAAATGCTACCTTATGGATATAGACCCGTGTACCTGGAACGCCGTTTTCCTTCCCTTGTGATGCAGAAGTGCCTTAACCCTGTTTAGCAAAACACGCCTGGAACGCCTTTCAATGCAAACCGTCGGGCTATATACAGACAATAGAACGCAGATGAGAGGATAGAAGTAGATAAAACGGTGTATCGAGCGTTCCCATGAGAGTCCAATCGGCCTAACTCCGTAGTTGTGATACGTTCATTCATGCGGCCCTAGTCCGGAACCAGAATTTTCGGTTGTTAGGGAGCTTTGGTGCTATGCGGCGGGTGGTGACGATAGAGTGCCTGAGCTCTCCGACGCAGCATCGTCTCTTGAGTTTCCATTGCCTACTGTAGCCTTGCCGTTACTCTTGGCCAGAGGCGATGACATTAGTGGTTTCACATCTAGCTTCAGCTTCTTCGCAGGGCTGGGCACTTTTGTGATCTTTTTCTTAGGGGCGACTTCAACCGTAGGTCCATCATCATCCTCGTTTTTCTGCGTGTAAAGGGTAAGTCTTTATAGTTGGTATCAGTCGGTTATTGAAGCCTTACCTTCTCTTTCTTAGTACCAGCCCCGGCTTTAGGCTTAACGATCAGCTTCTTGTTTACGTTCACGCTTGCAGCCATCGGTTTTAATTTCTTCTTCTTGTGGGCATCATTATCCGTCGCATCGTCATCGTCCATCTCGTCCCCATCCCTCTTCTTTGGACTAGTAGCCCTGGATCCTGGTAACGGAGTTCCCTTTTGACTAGAAGGTGGAGTTCCGTCGCCATTGCCGTTTGAGTTGCCATTACTAATCTTCTGAGCGGCGGCTCGACTGGCATTTCTCCCACTATTCCCGATACATGACCCCATGTGATTATTCAACCGGGTTACAAGGATGCACCGTTTACATTTGCTACATGTCGCAGAGGGGAACGAGAGCATGTTTGGCGGCCGCGAGGCCGCTCCTCCTACGGGGCCCCCTTCAGCTGCCGGCGTTGGTGAGTCGCCGGGAGTGTTTGGATCGATCTTCTTCTCCATATCCTTCTTCTTCTTGCCTCTGCCGGGACCCTGTGCGACCCAAGTTTGCCCGTAGATATCGTAGCCTGGTTTATCGATGTACGGGCGCTTCTTGCAGTAAATGATGCTGGGATCGGGTTTCCTTGCGCCTTTGCCATCGGTTGGATAGAGTAATCGAGGTAGGTGACACCGTGGACAGATTATATCTTTGGTGGTGACTAGCGGATTCCCTTTCAGCAACACCTTGCCCTCGTCATATATGGCAGCATCCGTCTCCACCCTCACGTCGGGACGAGCGTCGGGTGTAGAGGTGTCTGAATGATTGGAGGCTACCTTCTCGACAAGTATGGCGGCGGTGGCAGCGCGGGCAATCTTCTCGTCTCGGTGAACCTTAATTAATAAGTCGTGGACAACGTTGTAGAGCAGATCGTCCAACACGGCGTGTGCCTACACGGCAACGAGGGTGTTAGTGATCAGGAATAGCGTCGCGGCCGTCACGGTGCCGGGTCGCGTAGCACAGACAAAGACGGCTGGTAACTTACAAGTTGGTCCATACTGCCGGCATCGTCAGAAGCCTTGATGACCCCTGCCTTGCCGGTGTTCATAGACGATGCCATGATGCAAGGATGGGTTGACTTAGAGAGGACCTCGATATGGTGAAAGGTGAGAAATCGGGGTCGGGGAAAGTTGAAGGAAGGATGCTGTCTATGGTCATCAAAGGATTGGGCTGGGGGAAAAAAAATTAAAATTGTTATCCTCTTTGCAATTGCGCACCGATAGCAACAGCCTCCTTTTCCACAAACGAGGCAGAGCTGATGCAGGCTTAAGTGGAAGGGATGATGAAAGAATTCCAAGGGAGTATCCACCTGCTAATAACAACTGTACGTTGCATTTCTCAGCGAACGAAGCCTGAGAAGCAGCAGGTTAGGTGCTGTATTTGGCTGCTGTATTGGGGTGCTGCATGGAATGTATTGGGGCGCCTACTGTATTGCAGTAAGTGCCCACTGACCTGACCGAAGGTAATCACTTAGGTATATAGTATAGCGTGATGTACAGGTGGTAATTCGGTACCTATCGCATCCACCAATATGCAGCGTGGCTCCACTGAGAGACTTTCACTGCTGCACATGCCTACAATGGCAATCAATTTTGTAACGAAACATTTCGTATCAGCACGGCACATGTTTGAAGGCGTATGTATATAGTACCTACAGTACCTACTATCGTTGATTTTCATTTTGATTTTTCTTTTTGTTTTTGAAACAGCAGTATCAGTGGCACAGCTAGAGTCAGCAGCAATTGGACCTTGGGTATATAAACGATCCCTTGCTGTAAATACCTCTTCGGGTGTTGTAACAGGTTTCATGTTACCTAAGGTACTTACCTAGTATACAAGAGAATTCATCGGATACCTCATAGTACTAGACAAATACAGGCGTAATCGTGAATTTCAGTATAATTAGCAACTGCTAGAGGCAGAAATGGTTTAGTTACGCAAGTGTACTAAGGTTAATTTATTAATACCTGCCCAGGTACTCTTGTCGCTTTACGGAACACTACGCATAAGTGGCAGCAACGTGACCCCTTATATACTAAAATTGAAGGAAGCTACCTACCATTTTTTCAATACCTAGGTACCGACATGTAGGTACCTACTTTATACCCCTGTTCCCGAACATTGCTGAGGCTCTCGGGAAAATTAGCCAAGTGGGGTGTCCCCAGCGCATTACACACGGTCAGTATACGCAAGATGTACTGACACGAACATCCGCGCCATCGACACACTTAACGCGCTTTGGCTTCATAAGGTAATATATGTACCCCAGTAAGCTATCGGTACCTACTTAAGTAGGTAACCAAGCAGATTGGGTAAGTATACAAACGTGGCCTGGGGAAGCTTGAGAAGCTCCCCAAGTCTACCTAGTACCTATTAATAAAAGACCAAACAGAGCCCTCGGCTCCCACAAGACGTAAGGAACCTACACCATTCAATACTTGTTATGTGTACTCATCGCGTTAGAGACACACTCTCCATCTTAAGAACAGGAACCACATTATACACTTCGCTCCCATCTCGCAAGCCAGTTTGCGCCGATCACACAGCCTCTATTCTGTCGCCCAACACGACATCATGTCGCTACCCTCCTCCAACGCCAATGGACAGCCTTCAATACGGAACTTTTTCCGTCCGAAGCAGCCAGCATATGTAGCCCCTCCGTCGGCTTCAAAGAGGGACAAACAGCCAGCTCCCCCTCCATCGACACCGCCCACGCTGACGACAACACCTACGACGACGACGACGACGCAACAGCCCACAGCCACCACAGCGCCATCTCGGCCAGCGAACCTCCACCCACAAGCTTCCATATCACGCATCCAAACCGAGCACATCCCAGCCCTACGGCGCATTACATCCCTTCTCCTACCAGTCAACTACCCCGACTCCTTCTACGCGCGGCTTTCAGACCCTCTCTCCTCGGGCGCCTTCAGCCGCGTGATTCTCTGGCGGGATGAGAAGAAGAGCCCCTCGGAGCCCGGGAAGGTGATAGGGGGTCTGGTCTGCCGTCCAGAGCCCTCGCCCTTCCACGCCGGCACCGTGGACTCGTCCCGTCCTCTACCCGGCCCGACGATACCGTCTGCGCAGCCGAACGCGCTATACATCCAATCTCTCGTCCTCTTATCACCCTACCGTGGCCTTGGCCTCGCAGCTGCACTTTTACATGAGGTCGTCGCCGACGCGGCGCAAAGCGAGTTTGCTTGCGAGGCCGTGTGGGCGCACGTCTGGACGCAAAACGAGGAAGGCATGCAATGGTACAGGGCGCGAGGCTTCACGTGCATTGAGGAAGTGAAACAGTACTATCACAAGCTGCGTCCAGACAGCGCGTGGATCGTGCGCCGGGACATCGGCCCCGGAGCCTTGCTGGGGCTCAACGGTTCTGGATCTAGCGCAAGCAGAGAGACGGGGACAACGGAGCCCCGTAACAGTGTGACGGCAGCCGTTGCGAACCTACCGCTAAACGCTCCAGGAGATTTATCTTCTCCATCTTCGTCGCCGGGCGTCACCCCGCCTCCGCGCCCGGAAATGCTTTCCAAGATCCTTTCTCCCCCCACCAATGCCACGGCACCACCCCCAAGCCGTCCGCCTCCAAACGCGCTACCAAACAGCAGCCGAAGCACGCCAGGCCAATCGTTCCAGAACATGCGGCCCGAAACCGAATGGAACGACCTACCACTAGACATGCAGACCATCAAGAACGGGAGCAGCAACAGCCTCTCTGTTCCCGGCAGCAACGCGAGTTCGCGGAGCAGCTCCGCCGCTCGCAAGAAGCGGGACCGCGCATACCCCGCCGCGGCGTTTGGGAACTAAAGCTACCTACTCGAAAACGAAAACGAGAAGTAGCGAGCAAAGAGAGACTGGGAAACTATAATTCCTAACGGACTCACCCACGACATAGGTCACAGACATTCTAATTTCCAAATCGGAAGAGGAAAAAAATAATTCCTCTCTCCTATGGAAGAAAAAAAATCATGTTTACTGTGAAGGGTATGAACATGGAGCTGCAGCCACAATGAGAAAAAAAATGCAGCACGTTATATATATGTATGTATGTATATGTAGGCTTAATGTGGATAAGAGAAACGAGAGCAAAACCGCCCATAGAGCAGGTCTTCAAAGGGAGGGCTGAGCACCAAGAAAAGCTGTGCCGAAAAGTAACAGGGTAGCATGTCATTCAGGAATAGATATTAGCGGCTGTCGATATTATGGTTTAGTAGATAAAATATATAGACAGTATAAGAGACATTTTGACATCGTTTATTACGCATAGACTTAAAGAATATTCTCCAAGGCAAATAAGATCCTTAGAATAGGAAATGCATTAAGTCATCGATACATGCTTATATAGGAACATAGCCGAACCATTGGTATACCCATCTCTTTTATGTCAATGTCGTCGAGTCGCCGACTGACGGTATAGCACCGGCAAGCTTTTGCGCCGCCCCAATCTTGAGGGCCGCAAGCTCATCTACTATTCCCTTCTTCTCCATATTTTCTGCCACCAGTGCAATCAGGGCGGCACCAACACCGCTGCCATCTCTGGCTATACCAATACGGATCCGCTTGGCGCCCTCGGCACCAATGCCCTCAACACTCTCGAGGGCTTCGTAGATCATGTCTTGGAAACGGGGGTAGTATTCGATAAGACTACCATCTGCTCCGATATCCACGGGCTCGTCCTTAGTTTCCTTGAGCCTGCCACTCTGGATGACAATGCCACCGAGGGCCACAGCGGAGAGCCTTGCGGCTCGGCGACCGATTGCATAGGCAATGTCTTTGAAAGCTTGCGCATCTTCAACCGAAGCGGAGCGTATCAGGAGCTGAGAGTCTAGTTCTTGCCGTAAATTCGAAAGGTCGGCAGTATTATCGGCTGCGGCAATGGACATCAACGAACTATCGAGGCCCCATTGCTGGAATAGACCTGAACCATTGCCAACTCGGGTAGCAAGTTTCCCGTCATTGGTGCTCGAATCGACATACTTGAATAGTGAGAGATTAGGTTTCTCGTATAAGTCGACAACGGCTAGGCGGACGATCTCGCCTAGGAACATTCCTGATACCCTTTTCTCGAAAATTTGAATGCCTGGGTTGACGCTGTCCTCATCCAATTTTGCATCATACTGGGTGTTGGGTAATACATTAAGCTGGTTGTCAAATGACCCCCATTCTGTATTGATAACCATCTCGCCAGTCGACTTATCATACTCCCCATCTACCGACTTTTGTAGATTTGTGATCTTCTCAACATAGGCACCGTTCGTTCCGGTCCCGAATATAGCCCCAATAAGCGTAGCAGTCTTTCCAGGTGATGTGTATGAACGCGCCATGAGGGTACCAACGGTGTCATTCACTAAAGCTGCCACCTTGACAGGAAGGTGAAGTAGATCAATCTCATCTTGTAGTAAAGCGCAAACATCCTTGCCAACTGTTTCGGGGATGTCAAACCCTTTAGTCCATCTTATAAGGGAGCCCTTATTGATTCCGAATTGTTGGACAGGAAAGCTGAAGGTGAAACCAAGCTGGAAGATCTCTTCGTCCTCATACCCTTCGGGCGCCTTCGCAGACTTTCGTCGATGGACGTGGGCTACGAAGTGATCCTCGTGATGTGTTTTCAAAAAAAGTTCGATCTGTTTAGCCAAAAACCCAAATAATTCCTTGGAGGTCTTTGCAACCATCAATTCCTTTGGGATGGCGACCTTGCTGTACGTGAGGTTGAACGTGGTGTCACCATTGAGATGGACCGAACAGACTCGAAAATTGGTCCCACCAAGATCGACCGCCATGTATAACCCCTATAGAAATTATTAGTACTGAGCAGAACGCAAGAATCGCGATGTGAGTAGGAACCTTCTCAGTGCCATTCGGCACGCCGGTGACATAGGTCGGAATTTGGCTTATACTGGTACCATCTTTGTGTAGCCCTTCGTCTATCGATGATATTAATATCCAAGCCAATCAAGCGCTTCAAATGTACTAGGTGACTGCATTGGACGTACTCATCTGGCGCAGAAACTCCTGTACACCCTTATTCACATCCTCGTCGGTATAATCGAATTGCGCGGCTATGCGCTTCGTCTCTTCTACCAAAGCATTCGCCATTTTGGTGGGGGCTAGGGATATCGGCGGCGACGTTGCAAACGGTTGTGGACTCTCACAGACAGCGCCCTCAACAATGACGGCCGGGGGAGAGGAGAATGTCCGTGAAAAGGGATACGACGTAAATATATGAGGGTACGCGATTTTGATATCGGCGAGAAAGAACTGCGCAACCTGGTTTGGAGGGGCAGTTAGCAAGGGCAGAATGCAATCGCGCCGAGTAACCACGCATATGTCATGCATACGACCCAGCTGCGTGCTGCGTGCTGCGGGGATCCCAGACTATATAACCCTAGCTAGAGTCTAGGGGGGAATAAATGGCTCGGATGACCCGTAAATAATTACTTACTAGGACAGCAACCAGGCAGACTGCGGATGATAGGTATATGAAGACAGACGTGGGCTGTTGGGCCGACGTCACTCCATTTCTTGCGGGCTGTCCCGCTTGCTTGACCATGTGTTCGTCGGTTGTGAAAGAGGGAGGCGTGCGCATGGGACTACAAAGGTGATCGTCACCTTCAGCTCTGGCGCCGAAGCCCCAGGCTCGCACAAGGTCTGACCAGGTGTTAGAAGCCACGGCGAATTTCGCGGGGTTATTAGCGGGGTATTGCTCGTCTGCCCTTTCACGACTCGGTTGGGGGAGGCGTCCAAGAGCCGCGGAGCGCCCACAATGGAACCCAGTAGACGGACCGAGAACGACGGTTGGCGCCAGGGGACAAGTACAGCCCAGAGACGCAGTAGTAGGATACGGCGCTGTAGGGACGAACGGCCGCGAATTCGAAGCTGCAAACTAACACGGCCTGGCCAAGAGCTAGACAACTGCAAGCTACTCTGCTAGGAATGTCGATGAGGTCATGAGCGATCCACCTTGAAGTGAGCTGGCCTAGACCGGAATAGACCGATCTATATTATACTATCGAGATGTGGAAAATATGGCCGGGGTTGTTGGGGGAGAAACTAGGTAGGGGGCAGAGGTGAGGACCCGGGGCAGAACAAACCAGAAAGTCCTAAACAGAGCTCGACTTCCACCTAGTACTCCAAGACGGATCCAGGACTTCGCCCGTAATGAGATGTATGTATCAATGTGGCCCTGGCCCGTACTTCAGAAGTGTATCCAACTAACAAAAGTCGGCAGGTGATGATGTTGAAACTTCCAATAAGATGAGAGAGTCTTTGACTGCTGATTGGGTCCCTACGAGGGCTCAATGACTAGTAGTAGGATTGCTTCAGGACTGGGCATTTGAGCAAATTGGAAGATTGGGTTGATATGATTAGGGTAGACATAGGCAGTATGACACTGGAACTAAAGTACTTTCTAGATAGAGGGTATCACGAATGAGGAAGATGAATAAGTAATTAGAGTAATGCAAGAGACGCAGGGGAGAAAGCTGCATTGAAGTAGCTAATAAATGCCCAAGTGCTAGGAGGGGATCAAGGCGGTCACACAGAATCGGAGAAGTGGGGAATACCTATTATCTATCTACTACTGTAGCCAGGTACTATCTAGATATACTAGAAGGTAGATCTAGAGAGATTGGCAGGTACCTGCGGTATGTAGGTACCTACCTATGCGTATGCGTATGCGTAGAACACGAGGACTAATATGTGAGAAAAGTCACTAATTGGAAACTAATTGTACCGAGTATTTTGTCGAAGCAGATAATAGCACGACTTTTACCAAATATATCAAACTGCCAAGTCCCAACGCAGGTCTAACGATAGCCTAGACTAGAATTTGTGATCACCAGACCTACATTCTTTTGTAGCTAAGAAATCCTATCTCCAACATTCAATTCATGCATTGAACAGTTCCAAGAACAAGCTAATTTCCCAGGGCTCCATCTTTTGCGCAAAACCACCGGCCGTCTATGTACAGCTCAGCAGGAGCAGTAAAGCTCAATGCAAGGTATCTTGCCCAATCCGGAACTACTCACTCCCACCTCCCCTATCGCCAACCACGATGATATGACTAAGTGAAGATGGCCTGTGGATAGGATAGCAAAGCCTTACTTACACGAAATAAGAACCGACCATCTCAAGTTGGAATCAAACTCAATTGTCTCTTGGGTTTCTTGGGAATGTGCCTCATAATCCGACAGGGTTTGCCATCGCCGTGCGCCTCACAACAAGTCCACGTAAACCCTTCCGGCCACTCTTCACGTCGCCAGTCCGTCTCGGGATCAACTGGGTAGACATCATTCTGAAGCTCATCATCCTCCCAGAAGTATTCATAGTCGATATCAAGTGTACCTAGTAACATGACAGCGTACGTGTCAGTATTTGATCAACTGCACAGGTAGAGAGAGGGGAAGACCCGATTGGTAGCTAACCCTTATGTGTCTGACACGCTTCATCATTGTTGAGCGTGACATCGTAAGTCTTCTTGCAGTTCTCACATTTCTCGAACCTCGATTCCAGGATGACATCGACTGTCTTCTGCTTCTTGTTCTGCTTCTTTTGGGTATCGTTGTCGGACGAGTCGGATAATTCTATAATTTCATGCTTCCGCGACACCAGCATCCTATTGATGGCCTCATTGCGACATACTTCCGAACCCTGACACATAGACTTCAGGACAGCGCGTAGCGTGTTTTCGTCCGCATTATCGATTGCGCGTACAAGCGCGTCTTTGCTGGTTTCTGCCGCCATACGCCTACAGATGAAATGATGATATAGGTATTTATGCAGACCAAGATACGTGATACGGGTAGGACTATGAGGGAGATGTGTAGTTGGGGTTATACATGTAAGCAGAGCAGGGGCTGAGAATGTAATCGGTTGGCATTTAGTCATCACTCCATACTCATATCAAAAGTCATACGACTATAGTATGCAATACAAAGATTAAAACAATCACTGATAGATTTCAGGTTGTAGGTTACCTGATGGAATTCGGAGGCCCATTCTATTTACGACGATTTTGTAGAAAAAGAAAGAAATTAATGTTCAGGGAAGATGTGTTGTTTGGATTGAAGGGATCAGCAACTAAATAAGTTCCACTTACGTGATAACATCTAATATGTTGAATGTTAAGCGAGTGAAAGAAAAAAAATACAAACTAGTTATATAGTAATCTTGAAACCAACTTTACACGTGCTCTGACCCTTGTTACTATTTCCCGCTCACATTACCTAGATCCACGCGAGTACCAAGCGGCAGCTCTTCTATCTTCACAAAGTTGCTCCTACTAGGTTATCAGTCGTCATTCCACTTACCCTGCGACATCTCATCTTCTCCTAGGCCTTACTGAAGTCCAAATGTAGTGGCAAGTCGTGATGCCACCGTTGACCAAGTCAGCGAGATTTAGGAAATTCCACATTTTGTTTCTCAATTCCAATTGCCGAAATACTTCCTAGTATCTACGCTCTATGGCCTGCTGCGATTTATATAAGGTGACAATTGTGTCACTCCTGTCCTTGTTAAAAACAGTGCGGCATCGGCCCTATTCAGAGCTTCTTGGTGACAAGTCAACAAGACTTTCATCACTCTCTTCAACCTGGCCTAGTTTCTTCGCCTCATCCCGACGTGTCAGCTGCTCAATGATAAGTTATAGGCAGCTGGTTGAATGCAAGCGCACTGGTTCTACGACACTTTGGGCCTGGAAGGGACCTTGTGACGATACGGAGGGTAGTCGTGATAGTTGGACCTCAGGGATATTATAACGTCGCCCTATTGAGTATTCTTACGGTTCATCAGACGATATTACCGTCCTTGAGTCTTCCGTTACACCTATTAAGTAAGCCGAACCTCTTGATCAGCTACTCAATTGGTATCTTAAGGTCAGTTATCTGTTTTTCCGAATCACAATGAACTAAGCGTGGAACAGAAGCTGCATAGGATATGTATACTTCAAGTGGGTATCAAGAGTCTCATGCGTAGCGTGCAGCTCCCAAGGAAGACCTCGTAATAGATCATCTATTGAACTATTTCCGAGGCTCGCGATATCCTTGACCCCTTTCAACTACTCACGGATATTACAAGAGAGCAACAAGACTGCCTAGTCGTATATCTAACCCCTCAAAATCTGGATTATCATAATCAAACTTTGAGTATCATTACACAAGACTGTTTAAGTTCAATGTCGGCGATATGTAAGCGAAACAATTGTCGCCGTAGCCAATTCTCCACGTCGCTGGAATCCATGGTGCTCAAGGCCTATATATGTAATGAAGCTATCGACAGTCATGTCTGTGGTCTCTGAGGAACCTAAGAAGGGAGCTCACGACCATCATTGAGGAAGCTTCAGACCAGGTGGCCTAGCTAAGTGTTAATGGCTGATTCCCGTCTTTGCGCGTGCTTTTTTATTCGACAGTGCATTTTGACGAGTAGACGTATATAGATATTGGTTGTTGAAGTGTGAAATAAGTAGATGGTGCTCCTCGGAGTGCCGAAGCGTCTTGAGCCATCAGACTAGCCGCGTAGGCCCCTCTTGCTCCCGTAAGTCAATCTCCGACAGTTTTAGGAGATGCATGCACCTATGCCACTTTACTCTGGTCTTAGATTCATCGCCATAGCCACGGTCTCCATGCTACAGAAGACGTAGCTCAACAGTGTGTAGATAACGTCGAGCTATTACTGCTGTCGGTGTTCAAATTTCCTTTGCGCTTCCTGGAATAGGATTTTGAAAACGTGAGCTAGGAATACCGAGCGGGCAATCTAATACACTTCACAAGAGAAAAGTCGCATCGTTCTCAACATGCGGGTAGAGATATACGAACGAAGTGTGTCGTTTTACGTCTTAAGCAAGTAGAAGATTTACAGCAACGAGTCAGTAGACAGAGATCAAGAACGGTTTCACGTTTCTACGATGGGAGCTACAAAATTACGTATTCATATATAGACATTGACAACGGTATTATTGATTGGTAGAATAACTCTAACATCAACAGAAGGCTACTCGGATTCGTACCTTTTAAGACTCAATACTAGGCATTTAGATTAAGGAAGAGTTTTCTTCATCAACTTATAAGTACTCTGCAGGTTCATATTATCTAGGTGAATGATCCAAACTATATAGGTAGTATATTCATCATAAGAACTGCTGCTTGGTTCCAAGGCACCTTTGAAGTTGTATCACTTCAATTAAAAACAGGTGTATATCTCTGCCATCACTAACTCGTTCAACCCCAACCTGGTAGCAACGCTAGCGAGAAAAATGAACGGCATCGCCAGCAACTCATCACATACACAATTTACGGGCTTTTGTTTTGTTGTGTGGGTTGTGGAGAGAGGGGTGAATACTAATCACCGTTGCTTCAGGTAGGTTTGATATAAAGCGTGTTAATGCGAAGTTGAGCCATTACCAACACCAGAAGCGACCGAGGAAACCAAAAGCTAGATCTTACAGTAGTGAAGATTTGTTCCATCGATCGCATTATGAGTGAGATTGATTCCGGATGGGATGTCAGAATCAGGGGTTAGGGCTGCCAACAGGATGTCATGTAAGAAGCAAAGAATGTAAGAGCCTCGCCGACAAGGGGGATTATCATTTGACAGCTCTAAAACTGCAGTTCTTATGTAGGTATGTCGCCTTTCAGGGTGCCATCACAACGGTAATCGTCATCATCGCGTCCCCAGTTAATCAAGCGAGCACCTATAGTAGAATTTGCCGCGTCACAGCAGGCTGGATAGCAGCACCTCAGCTGAGATCCAATCACAGCGGCAGGAGGGTTTGATGATGCGTCCTTGGCCTGCTCACGCATGGCATGGTGTAGATACAACGCTGGAGCGGGAACGCCGAGTGGCCAATTTCCCCAGGTACTTCCACCACGCTTCTCTGATGACACCCCGTAAGCAGACTACCTACACTTTGTGGTGTGTTGGAGACGCGAAGCTGAAACGTCGGCTTGCCTTTGTTGTGAATGTAGGTAACCTGTTCTCTCTCCGGGACCGAATGTGTCCTCAGCATGATGTTCTCGTGTAAGTAAGCTGGACGAGAGGTTCGTATGGCCATTCGCGCCGAACTTTCGTCCTGTTTCCCATGCGATGACGACGTCGAAAAACCTGGACCCCTTTGAATCTCTACATAGCTGAACCATCAACTTGGTACCTACAATGCACTAGTAACACCCCGGATTGTTACAGTTCCGTGCGGCTGCTTAGATTCCGTCAGCTCGATGGCCAGCGGCCCCCAAATGGATCTGGCCTAGATGCCACTATCGAGCGCCCAAGTTACATATCAAAGGGCAACTTGGCCCATCGGGGGCCATTTGCAGTCTCCAAAAAGCAGGCGCACAACCATAAGATTGGGGAAATCCTTGCTTACTTAACACCAGGTACAGGTAGATAGGTAGGTAGAAAGTGCAGTTATACTACATCTTTTGACGCCATGCTCACTTGTTGGACTAGTTCGCCGAATTAAGCATTTATCGCTAGGTGAACTAATTTAGTATTGATCTTGATTTGCTCCATGTGTATGGCTAGTGTACGTGCCGATGATTAGGAATCGGACAACCTGGGACTATGTTACGGAAGAGGACCCCTACTCTGGTACTTGTGGCTGAGTGAATCACCTGCCTTAGCGCGGGTACCTTTACCCCGAAGGGGGGGCTGAGCTCGCTATTTAGTGTTGGGTACATAGCTGAGCCTCGTTTCCCACTACCCCACTCATTAAAGTGCAGTTGAACAATTAATTTTGGTGCGTTAAGCGGGGTATTCTCAAGCTTAAGCACGTGGAGGTAGATATTTACTTACATCCTATGATTATATTATTACCTCTCTGAATGGTCGTGCTTTGCTTCTAGTCAGCTACTTCCTCAGGCGCACCTATGAGATTGAAAAATAATTTGCTTTTGTGAATCACGAGCCCCGTCTAGTATGTTACTCTGGTGGTGTACCTTAGGCAGTGTAACAAATGATAAGTGGATTGATTCAATGTTGGTTGCAATTATCTAGTAGGCGGCCGTGGCGGGGTTGTCTAATTCGGCGCAGTGGGTAAAATACGGAGCCCACACTATTCAGGTTTGTAATCTGTGCCGAAATTTGCCTACTGTTCTTGCTCTGGGACTCAGTTCTCTGTACCTGAGCTATCCTAGAAGTGTAGTAGCCTTTACACCGCCAGTCCGAACATCTCATATTTGTTTGTGAGTAATAGCCTGTGTCAACAATGCTGCACTGAGGACTTTGTCTGTTTGAGAAAACCTGAAGAAACGTTTGCAGCCTAGTCGCTCGAAATTGCTGTGCTACTTCATTAAATACTTTCGGCGTTACTTGTAAAGTCGGGTTGTATTATAAATCTTCGATGTCCGTTGTGATTCTACGGTATAAGTGAAGTCGCACAGGCTGGATACCTAGATATGTTTCCATGTCTAGGTACTTAGGTAGCAGACAATCAGCTACAAATTAAACGTGGCATCTAAGCTTGTCTAGTCTTTCGTACATAGGTAAGTCATGGAAGTCCTAGCTATCATATGACTACTTAAATAAGTCTATTAGTCCTCCTAGTTCTACGGATTTATAAAGAGTCTTTGAAAAACTACCAAGCAGCCGAAGCAGCCCTTCTCTACCTTGTCTGGGCATCGTGTGTGAGTGGCTCGGAGTTTATTATCGTACGAAAGGATTGTGAACGCTGCTTGGTACTTAGTGTAGGTATGTTGCGATAATTAGAACCACGCCACTCTACTCCACCTGTTGACAAGATCTATGTAATAACTACACTACGACGTTACTTAGCTTCATCAGCAACCTCTCAAGAGCACTGTCAGCATGTTTTACTATAAGTATAGCCTTCATGGCTCTTTCTTTTCTTCCTACTCCCTCCAGGTAATTACAACACGAGCCCTTAGGCAACTGTTCCCTCCGTGTACACGTGTGCAAGATACAAAATTCGTAGGACTAGAAATCTGAGATACCTGTAGAACTCTGCTTTCTCACTCAAAAGAATAATCAAACTACAGGGGCCTTAGCGTAGGTATTCTTAGGCCCTTCACTGTTCAGCCTTGCTAGCACTGCCATCCGCCTAAGTGCAATCGTCTAGCCATAGTGGGCACTTACGCAGTAGTGGGACAAAGAAGCGTGATTGATCGGCATCAGCTACTCCGTACGCTATTTTCTCACCCAGCGAAAAATGTACCTACGAGGTTATCTCTTTCCAAGTGCTAGGAGCCGTTGTAAGTACTGCGCTATCAGCACTGCAGCAGAGGCTATATACGCTAGGTACGGTAAGTACTTAATCAATTTAGCACCCGTACATGTAGCTGGAGGCCAGTTACCGTCATCTTGCCTTATTGCTGCCAGGGACATACTGAAGCACTATCCGGTTCTTGGTAGGACTTCGATGCCCTACGACCTGCAGCCCAGAACTCCCAATACCAGGTACACTGCTACCCAACTCAACAGCACTGTTTCTAATACAGGTAGGTACACTGCGTACTGTGGTATGTATCTACTTGGGTACGAAGTTGATTTGGATCCACAGGACTCAAAACTACCCGACGTCTCCTTCTAAATTTCATCCCACCCCATCTTCTCCTTCAAACCCAACATCTTCAACAAAATTTCGGACTCGAAGAAAAAACTAGAAAAGAACGAAGCAGACTGCAAAACACTAGTGCTGTGCCGTGTTGCTGTTGTACAACTATGAGCTGATACAGTTAGAACGAATCGGACGCTACATCGCTTGGGTGCACTATAAGTATGGTACCTTGAGGTTGGAGACTACAAGACCTACCTACTACCTACGTAGTACAGCGTACGTACATAGACCTACTACCATTGTACTAGTGTAGGAAGTGTAGTAGAAAAGGGACAAGGGAAGGACTTTGTCGCCAAGCAAGCCCAACCTGACCAAGCCCCCTTCCGCCGCCCACGCCCCTCGTCTTGTCCCTTTGTCCCCTGCCCGAGTCAGACAGACCGTCAAGATAGACACCGCATCCCCCCCAGAGCAGACCCAAGCGGCCACCAAGCACTCTCGGCGCCAGCAGCACGCAGTAGTAGAAGACGCAGAGCCCAGCCTAGCCCAGCCCAGCCCACCAGCCCGCCCGCCAGCCCGCCTCGTCTCCTTCAATCCACCACTCGCTCAGTCTTTCCTTCTTCTACTTCAATTATCCCGCCCCCGACCCGTCTGTCCTCTTCCTCCTCCCCTTCCTCTCTTTTTCCTCCCTTATGAATTCTCTGAATTCCCGCTTTAAGGGCTTCGGACTAGGTAAACGGAAGTCGACCGCCAGCATCCCCCCTTCGGACCATCCGCCCGCCAACTCTACCCCTCCTCCGCAAATCACGCAGGCCTACCCGCCGGGCGCTGCCCCATCGCAGATTCCACCACCAACGAGTCAGCCTGGCCCCGCGCCCGCGGTCGCCTCCATCGCCTCGTCCTCCCAGGCGAGCCTCCCGATAATGAACCACCCCGGCGCTGGACCTCGTCCCCCCAGCTACACGCCCAATTTCCAGGCCGGCCCTCAGCAGCCCGTCGGCCGCACGAGCCCCCTCACCCAGAACCCGACGCGTACCCCGCCCTCCCAGATGGTTGGCGGGCCTCCCCCCATCAACACCGGCGCTCCCGTCTCGGGCTATCCTCCCACGATGCATATGCCGCCTGGCGCACAACCCGCCCCCGGCGGTCAGGGCGGCCCGCCGGGCTATCCTCCCGCAGCCTACGCGCAGCCCGCGCCCGCCCCGCAGCAACAGCCCTCCAATGCCATGGGTTCATACGGGCGGCCGGCTGCCGAGGTGGAGGGCAACAGCCGAAGCAAGGCCCAACTGATTGTTGGCATCGATTTCGTATGTCGCTCAATTCCCCGTAGATCTATGCTGGATACCTGACCGTTTTAGGGCACCACATTCTCCGGTGTCGCATTTGCCTTTGCGACGAACAACGAGGCCAAAGAAGATATCATCACAGAATGGCCAGGGGCAGGATCTTACACCAAACAGAAGGTATGCAACCAAGATTCTAGAGTGTTTGCTGAGGCCGACTGACATGGTCAAGATTCCCACCGTACTATATTACGACCAGTACCAAAAAGTTGTTGGATGGGGACCCGATATCGCTGATGCTTTGGCGCCAACGGGGTACCCCAAACCCGGAGTTCAAAAGGTCGAGTGGTTTAAGCTTCAGCTAATGCTGTCCGGGAACACATACATTGACCCTATCAACTTGCCACCGCTGCCGCCAGGAAAGTCTGAAATTGATGTTGCTGCCGATTACCTATTCAAGTTGCGACAGGCCATGAGAGCAGCTCTCCAGAAGACACTTGGTGAGGTCTTTAACAGAGAGGAACGCAACATTCGTTACTATTTAACTGTTCCCGCCATCTGGAATGATGCTGGCAAGGCTGCTACGAGAGCAGCTGCTATCCAAGCTGGATTCCTGCGAGACGAGAATGATAACCGACTAACCCTGGTTAGCGAGCCCGAAGCTGCATCCCTTTTCTGCGCCAAGACTGGCCTTCTCAACCTCAAGGTCCACGACGCTATTCTCATTGTCGATTGTGGTGGTGGTACTGTGGATTTGATCGCTTACGAAGTCGAAGATGAGAATCCTTTTACCGTGGCGGAGTGCACGGCAGGTTCTGGTGACTCATGCGGCTCAACCGCCCTCAACAGGAATTTTAGCAATATTCTACGAACCAAGATCCGGAAGATGAAGCTACCAGATGGATCCAAGACCGCCGGCCGTGTTTATGCCAAGTGTATCATGGACTTTGAGAACCGAATCAAAGCGGACTTCCGAAACAACGGACAGAAGTGGGCGGTTGACGTAGGTATCGAGGCCGAATTTCCAGAGGCAGGAATCGAAGAAGGTTACATGACATTTACGAACGAGGAGATTCTGCAGTGCTTTGAGCCCGTCGTCAATCGGATTCTGGAGCTTGTTAGGAACCAAATCATCGCTATCCAGGCGCAGAACCGAACATTACAGAACATCCTCGTAGTAGGTGGCTTCGGTGCTTCCGAGTACCTTTTCCAGCAGATCAAACTTCACGTGCCTCCCCAGTTCCAGTCCAAGGTGGTACGGCCAATGGATTCGGTTGCTGCTATTGTAAAGGGTGCCGTTACTGCTGGCATCACAGAGCGGGTTATCACGCACCGTGTTGCTCGTCGGCACTACCTCATGGCTACACTTCAGCCGTTCAAGGAGGGTTACCACCCCGAGGCGTACCGTGTACCATCCCTTGACGGCAAGGACCGATGCAAGTTCACTCGCCAAATATTCGTGCAAAAGGGCCAGAAGGTCAAGATTGGTGAACCTGTCAAGGTATCGTTCTTCCGACAAGTGGCCCCCGGTGCTACCCTCATGTACGAAGATATCCTTTATGCGTGTGACGACGATGTGTGCCCTGAATATACCAAAGATCCCCGTAAGTGCCCGCTCAAATTCAATCTTTTTATTTTGTATACTAACAGCATTACAGGTATAAAGGAGGTTGTTACTCTAACGTCGGACCTGTCACGAAAGAATCTAGAGAAAGACTTCGAACGCATGGATACTCCCCAAGGTACATTTTACCGAGTGTACTTTGATATCTACCTAACGCTAGACGGATCCGAGTTCAGTGCTGAGCTGGTTTGCCAAGGAGAAGTAATGGGTCGATGCCGATCTCGATTTAGGTGAACAAGGCGGATTGGGAAGAATTGCATAGCGGAATGGACGATTCTGATTTTTTTCGACATAAATTTCTGTTACGTTACTCACTGATACCTCTGCGCGCAGCACAATGATGCATGATGGTCCACAGACGGACTCGTCCCATATATTGAACCCTGGAATACCACCTCTGGAGAAATAGCGTTTTCTTCCGTTGCAGGTAGATCTGCAACGATATGTCTAGTCTGAATGAGTGGACGATTGATGAAGAGGATCTCAGGACAAAAAGGCCACCAAGGTGGATCGATCTGTTAAACAGTTAAACATGAGGCAATTTTCCAAGACATCAAGAATTCGTTAGCCTTTCGTGAGACGAAGGCTCTCTTTAGTCGACAGTTGGTATGTACGCGCAGTCGCGTACTTTTTGCGACCTTGTGAAGTAATAACCATTTCTGGCGGTTGTTTACATTCATGTCATCAAGTATTTTTCGATACTTTAAGTATCAGTTACAGGATGTAGATAAGAGTAAGTCACTTAGGCAGGAACATATTTACTCCGTAAGTTACATGTAGACGAGAGTCGACATAACTCCCACGTGATAGCGAGCAGGGCATACCGGTACGCCAGAAGGCGATATGATGATACCTGTATGTATGGGGGGCCATCACCACATACCTACTCCCGACAATAAGAATCTAGACCAAAGAGCCATGATATCAAATGGCTCTCTTCATATGTATACTTATATTCAATTGTATTAAATAATCGTACAAAGGTATATCTAATTAAATTAAACCATTTACGTATTTTTTATCTGGTTTTAGCTTTATTAGAGTGTATGAATATTTTGGCTCTTGGGCCTGAATTTTTATTGTTGGAAGTATGTAGTAATACCTAGGTAGCTCTCCATATCTATGGGCCACTACCACATACTTCCAACAAACCAAAACTCTGGCTTTATACAATTTAATTTTTAAAAATTTTAAGTAATAATTATCATTGCTTTAAAATAGTTGTAGTGAAATATTCTTTTACCCTGCCTTTGGCCTAATTATTTATTGTCGGGAGCATATGTATGTATGCGTAGGTTAGTAATGGCCCACAGTCCTCCTGCCATGTACCTAGATCAGGTACGTAAACTTTAATGGCGGTACCTGACCAAGAAACAGGGTCGATCGCCGCTACGTCATTTGTTGAACTGCGAAGCGCCGATGCGCTTTCACCTGGCGGCGGCAACAACGTCAACACAAGGCATCCAGGGAGTAACTCTCCAGTCGCGCATCGTTGTCTTCCGCTATCTTCTTCTATTTCTTACCTAATTCTATCTACCTACTTAGATAGGTAGACCCCTTTTATTAATGATGGCTCCAACTTCAGTCAACACGCACCCCATCATTGACAATTGCTTTCGCTGATATCCATCTTTTCGTCCTGTTTCCCTATACATACTTGACCTGTCTGTCTACCTATCGGAGGTATCTTATTCGATTTCGTAGTGCCGAGTCTATTTCTCTCTCTGTTTCCACGTTGTCCTGTATAGGTTGGTCTTTATTATTCAGACTTTTGGCTCAGCGCCCAAGACAAGAGAGCAGTTCCTAACCACGGCCATCTACAGCCGTACTATACTTGAACTTTATTATCGACGGTGTGTTCTCCAAGTGTCAACAAGCCGCCAACATCGGATCGATTATAATATTCATGTATGGATGACGGCCACGGCCGACTGCCCTATCCATCAAGACCACCTTTTGCACCAGTTGGCAACCGAAGACGGTCCTGTGTGGACCAAACTGGTACTTATATAAAAATACTCGTTTCTTGGGCCGGACGATGATTCGGCTGCTCGACCTGCTCAACGACGCGCCAAATCCGACCCCATTTATATTACTCCCTCTCCTGCCCCTCAACCAAAAGCGTTCGCCAACTTATTCACCCTCATAAAGCGTACACCACGTAAAAAAGATCCAGCATGCGCCAACCGTCCATGTCCCGAAGCCGTCAAGGCGATCCGATGATGAGGGTGACGGTATGGAGTATAGCCCTGTTGCTCCTATCTAGTCTTCCGGCCGCAGCAGGGGTTGTATATCCAGGTAACCACAAACTGTTCAAGTTTGACTATCTCTCGCCTAGTCGAGCCGTCAAAGGTATAACACGGCCACTCACTAAGCGCGATAAAGCCATCCCACTCATTGTAACCAACAACTGTCCTGAAGTGTTGTGGCCTGGGATTGCATCTCAAGCCGGAGATGCCCCTGAAACTCATGGGTTTGAACTCGGCCCAGGGAAATCTAAAAACCTGACTGTTGGCCCGACTTGGGCTGGAAGAGTATGGGGTCGCACGAATTGCACCGTTAGTGGCGATACGGCAACGTGCCAAACAGGAGATTGCCTGGGAAAATTAGATTGCGTGTTCGGTGTAAGTGGCTCGGCTTGTTTGAACCCGCCTCTTCGTCTGACACTTACACATGCGGCAGGGCGACGCGCCGGCTACTCTAGCTGAGTTTAATCTCGCTGGCGGTGTAACAGGCGAGCAGACATTCTACGACATCTCTTTGGTCGATGGATACAATCTACCCTTGGGCATCGTCTACCATCCAGCAGACAACACGACCTTCATCCCGCCAAATCTAGTCAACCCAACATGCATTGCCACTGCCGGGTTTTTGAGCGCGCCGAGCCAAACTGGATTGACTTATACTAATGTCACATACCCAATGCCATACCAATCTACATTAACAAATCGAGAATTGTCCGATTGGTGCCCCTGGGACTTGCAAGCTTTTCCGCCAGACAAACCAGGTGACGGCGTTTACCCGTACCCAGACGACAATATACAGCGGCCTGTTTTCGACCCTTGCATGAGCGCCTGCGCATTGAATCACAAGCCCAGAGATTGCTGTACTGGGCAGTACAACAGCCCGGATGTCTGCAAGCCGGGCATGTACTCCAAGTATGCCAAGTTCGTTTGCCCGGACGCGTACAGCTTTGCTTTCGACGACCAAGATTCCACCTTCATCATCCCCATGGGCGGCGGATGGGAGGTCGTCTTCTGCCCCGAGGGCCGGAGCACGAATATACTGGGCACGTTCTCGGACGAATTGCACCATATCGCCAGCGGGGGCACTGTGACGCCTCAGATCCTGCTCAACGCTATGAATGTGAGCTTTATCGAATCAAAGCACGGCGCGGCATCGCATCTCGCGATTCATCGATGGGGCCTTGGGATTTCCTGCATAGTCATGGCGTATGCGCTGCTCCTGTTTGGTTGAAATGAATGAATGGATGGATGGATGGATGGAAACTTGCTTTTGATGAACATCGTGAAAGGATGGATATGACAGCGTTCGAAAAGCAGAGCATCTTTTATTGTTTATACAGTATACCCGAGATTACTGGGGAGCTTTGGTAAATTGCTATTGGATCACGTTGTAAGTCTTCGTCACTCTTTACCCTGCTCTATGACAAGGCTGGGGGTTTGGGGTGCTTTGTTGTAAGAGATCGGTTGCCGATACCTAAAGCTTGTATTATACCTATTAAGTATACACAGAGATACAACTTAAATTAGTTGGAAATTCGAAAATATTCGTAGCTCCCAGAATATATGCTCTTCTTCTTAATCAATACAGACTCACAGTTCGTGATCTCGTTTCAAGCAGGGGTTAGGAGTAGTTGTCTTCTACTACTATTGTTTGCTCTCCAGCCGAGTAACTCTTGACTTGAACATGACCTATCAAGCAGAGGCTTCTGGGAAAGTTTAAGTCTCGGCCACAGTTGTCAGCGTATTCGATTCACTTCGCGTATCAACCAAACGTTCTATTCTCACAAAGGCGCAAATGAGACAAGGAATCCGCCGGCTTTTTCCGGTTGCAAGAATAGAAGTAACAAGGCGCTGAGCCGTAGCGATAAAAAGGACATGAGAGATACAAAGACGCCAGCTCCAAGCTTGGGGCACCGGTTTTGAAATATGACTCCCAGGTCAGTCCTATAATCCTATACCGATATGCTATGGTAAATAAACGCCTAACCCTTTAGCAGGCAGGTTTTGATTACAGCACCGGCGCAGAGGGTAAATACGTAAGAAGCGAAGTGAAGTTGAAGTGAGTAGAGTCGACGGAAAACCATGTCGGATGATCCCGACTATGACGCGGAGACGAGAGAGCAGGAGCAAATTGTGCTGGGGATCGACTATGACAATCCTGCGAACCAAACCGATGAAGCCCTCGACAAATACGAGTGGGCCAGATTCTCACGGTTCGTAAGGTACAAGGTCGCGCGGGCAATAACAAGAGCCACGATGAAAGACCCGATGAGCCAGACCAGTGCACCGACGGTGGTCCACTTGTCGCTGTTGAGAGCTCAGGTCGCCGACTTTGGAGAGATGCCCGAAGAGAGGGAGGGGCTAATGGCGTATTTCAACCCAGGCGCAGGTGCGAAGAGCTTTGTCGGATTTCACGAGGCGAGGCCGGAAGTGATGGCTCGGTTCCTCCCGAAACCACAGACGAAGGATCAGAGCCGTGACCGCTTGGCCCCGAACGAAATCCCGCCGACGGATAAATACCAGGACGCCAGAGGCGAGGGACATTACACCTACGGCATCAAGCTCCAACCCTTTGTCGCGCTTACTTGGCATTCGAAGCCGACCTATCCCTTCGCGGCGGACAAGAAGCCTTTTCCGACCGGAGATCCGCACCCGAATCACCCAGTTTCCTTGCCAGATACCAATTATATGACGTGGGAAGCGCTCGGGCGGAACGTCGTCGCAATTTTGAACGCGACGGAAAAGGTCGTCGCGATTCTGAAGGACGAGAGAGAGAATGATCCTCGGCGGCAGCTCGAGTACCTGTTTCTCGAGACTTTGAATCGCGGTGTCGACTACGACGTGGCGGTCGCCGAGAGACTCGCTTTCGTGCAAGAAAGGTGGGAAGACGAATACGACGAAGAACCACCTGATCCTCCCCATATGAGGCCGGGAGGACAGGCGAAGCGTAAGGCGCAAGAATCGCCAACACCTAAATCCATGCCTTTCCAGTTCTCCGATCCAAGGCTGGCCGACAAGGCTATCAGAGGGCTAACAAACACGATTATCTTCATCCTCACTAGACCTGAATATATTCGAGATATGGTTGTGACTGGTATACCGAGCGAGCTCTTAGAGAACCTCCCCCCGAATATGAAAGCGCAAAAACTCCACGAAGTCAGTGACAAGTTGATCACGAGGGCCGCCTCAGGTGTTCCCGCCTACCTCGCGAAGAGAGTCAGGACAAACGACTTCTCGGCGATCGAGATGGCAGAGATCCAGAAACGCATCGAACACGCCGTTCAGGCAAATGTGCTCAGGGAGCAGGTCGATGCCCACGCATGCAACCTACCATTGATGAAGCCGAGGTATCGCGCGTGGAGCATCTCGCGCACTCCTTTCTGGAGATTCAAGAATGTAAAATCATCTGATTATAAGGGCTACCGTCACCCGAGAGCCACCCGCCCAGTCGACATGTACCACTGGGCCGCGTTAGAGGTGTCATCGCCCGTGTGTCAGGCTACCCCAGAGTCTTCCCTGCTGGGGCTCGAATCCCTCAAGGTCGTGTGCGATACACTCCGACACAGTCTCCGGACCCATCACTGCGCTCTCCCGACGCTAGATGGCACGACAAGTATCTTCATAGGCCACACCGAGGGCTTCACGCTACTCGAGCTGAAGAAACTCGTGACGCTGTGGTTCGTCATAGAGCCGAGGCTCCGACATATCCACAGGCACCATCGGAACACCCTAGAGGGCCAATGGACTTGTATGCCTCTGCGTTATGGATCGAGGCTCGGCGCGCTGGCCAACGTGCCGCTCAATTTCCCTCTTTTCGACACCGACGGAATCATGCCGCATCCAAGCGTCGATACAAGGGATTTCTTCACGGATCAGATGAATTCCCATTTCGCCATGTTGCCTTTTTTCGCGACACTATCGGATGGGGACGAATTATACCTACGCAGTGTGTAAGTAATCCTCGATGTTGTTTTCTCCGTGCCTTGGGAACGTTCAGAGAATGAAGGCTCCTGCTTTTCAGAAGCCAAAATATACCCTATAAGTTTTTCCACAGCTCCAAAACACCCACCCATCCACCCTCAGAGCGTGCCCAAGCAGGCGATTACTAACTCAAGTATCTAGTTGGCAGTACACCAGCGTTTCGGATCTCTCACTGGCTATGGAGACCATCGGGGCGCCAGAGTGTACCGCTCTCGCCATCCGCTGCCACGGGCGCGGACAGCGGACCTCCCGGCTGCGGTCGACGAAGCAGATTCTCTATGAAGCGAACCGTCCCGAAGACATATTCCCGGGCGAGATCGATATGCACCGCGGCGTGATCGAGTTCCGGCAGATGGGGCAGAACCTCGATCCCGACTCCATCTGGGCGTGGAGAGAAATCTGCGGCGTAATAGTCCAGGCCTGTCGCGAGACGAACTCGGTGTGTTTCAGGGAGATGATGCACATGTTTTACGAGGGAAAGAACAAAGAATACTCGGCATGGGATATATTGGGGGTTCGCGGACCTACGCGGGAGATCTTTGGGCGGGAGGAACGAGATGCGAAATTGTATTATCAGCCGCGGAGGAATGGGACCGTTCAGTACAAAAACCCATTCTATCATCTAGGGTAGGCAGCCCAAAATGCCGATATAGGATTCTAGACAGATGGACTAGCAGCAGGTTGGGATAGTAACATATAGGCGGGTATATACCTCATAAGTTTCGTGTATAGTATCTTGCTGGACAGGAACAGAGCTGATGGTTTCGAGGTGTTCTTGGCCTGGTCTTTAGACGGGATCCAACATAGCTTGACGGTTAGGATTTGCAGACTCAGCCATATCACCCTGTCACGATGCGCATGGGTTTATGCAGCCTATGATGCGGCCGGAAACTCGACTGGGTATTATTTCTTCACGTAGGTAGTTTAGTCATCTACCACTCTAGGAGATCAACGGTTAGGCGTGGCTGTGAAAATATATCTGCAATCGCCGCCTCATAAGGTAACCGAGAATGTAGAGCTGGGAATGGTGGTGGTATTTTCAATGCTGGCACTTGGGTGCGGCTCTAATAAGGACTGGTGAATGAAGACCTGCTGCCTATGTAGCACACTTAAATGTGGTATTTCATACTGTATACGATATTCTACCCGTACTGTGTAGGGGACCCCATTTACCGCACCTACATAGGTCCTACCTCAGATTACCTACTTTCCTAGGTAGATTGCCTCTCCAGAACATCCTCCCTACACTTCTTATCAAATGTGAATACTGAAAAGCACCAGGATAATACAAATCGTATACGTGTTTCCCACTTCTATACTATAGCTTATAATCAAAATTATGGCATCCGAAGATGTGCCAATGACGCAGGACACCCCTTCTCCAGAGGCGGAACCGAAGTATGGCGGCTTCACGCGTTTTGAGATCGAGCTTGAGGTATGTGCAGATGGATGCGACGCAGACCACGGCAGCGGCTTACCTTGCCCGGTAACCTGCCTAGCTGTAGAATCCCCTGACTTCTCTTTTGTTCATTCGACGTGCAAGCAAACGTATGGCATTGCTAACGTGGAATCCCAGTTCGTGCAATCCCTTGCCAACCCTTTCTATCTCAACCATCTTGCATCGCAGAAGCTCCTAAATGATCCCGCATTCGTTGCATACCTGGCGTACCTCCGGTACTGGGGCCGACCGCCCTACATCAAATACTTGAATTACCCTGGCCCAACGCTCAAACATCTCGAGTTACTACAGGAAGAACGCTTCCGTCAAGATATTATAAGTCCTGACCTGGCTCAGGCATTGGCAGCTGAGGGTGTCAAGGCTTCTGTAGAGTGGCACAAGGATGAATGAAGCCAACACCAGCCAACATATTTCAAATTTCGCATCACTGAAAGAGTGAAGTGAATTAAAGTCGGCCTCATAACAAGCCAGTGCTTACCGCCTTCAAAACTTAGTGGGATTGCTTCATTACGCCGCAGAGGATAGGACAGCAACCCAATACCCAGCTTTTGCGGTGTAGCAGTCTTATTAAGGCCACGAACAAAAAAAAATTCAAAAAGAGCGATGAACGTGCTGTAAGTGGAAGAGTCAAAGACCGTGGGTATGATTACAACTAGCAAACGTCTAAATGTGAATCAATCGCTGAAAAAAAAAAAAAAAAAAAAAGCAATGCACGCCACCCTTTACCGATATGGCTTCTGGTTTTTTTGCCTGTATCCATATGCAAAAACACCAACACCGAGAAATGCTATGTATCGCCACCATCATACACGGATTTTTCCACCCGACGGAAGCCTCTATTAGTTTTCCCTCCAGCGGTGTCCACAGGTCATGCACTGTGCCCCCGTGTCAGCGCTTCCAGACATGATACGCCGGCGTAATAGGGCTCACCTTGTAGAAGCTGGTCATGGGCTCATCAGCACTGCGGATCTGGACTTGGTAGAAAGCGGCCTCCTTTCCTTCGCAGGAACCGGTAGCGCATTGGACAGTAGTCTTGTCGGCGTTCGCCCAGGCTTCAGGGCCACCAAAGACATCTTCACGCTCCTTCTTCTTGAAGTACCGACGCGAATACATGGGTTCCTCAATAGCATGCTGGTAGGGACAGGTGCGACACTCAAGCCGGTTGCGACCGTTCTCTGGCGAGGCCGACACGGTTAAGATATTGCTGCACTGAGGGCAGACTACTCAAGTATCAGCTTGACATCCTCTTATTGGGGGGCGAACTGGAGGTTTATTACAGAGAAGCATTGTGGCAGTAGATAACGGTAATAGTTGATTAAGATTATCTCGTCTCAAGTTGAGCTTCAGCGTGTGGAACCTGCTATAACATGATGCACGGTTGTCTCCGGCAAGCAGAATGTGGTTTTGCAGATCTGAGTCAACCTTGCATCCAAGCACGATGATTTCGCAAAGGGCGCCAAAAGTTTGGTGGGGTCCGACGAGCTGCTGCTGCACAATGGTACTGGACCCCTCCCGCAGTACAGTGGCCTACTACAGCACATACATACCTAGTAAGTAGCCCATCCCACCAAAAAAACCGCTTTCATCATTGGCCCCGTCAACCTGGATAGACCCCGCTGCGGGGGCTGCATTGGGCGTGACGGACGATAGTTGCTGCCGGTACCAACCTTGCAAGGTACCTGTGCTTGGGTACGTTGGAGGGGCTCGAAACATGGTCTGTCACTGCCACCTCCTTCGCCCAAGTCAACAAACGACAGACAATAAAGACGACAAGCGCCAGGCAGGCAGCTCAAGACTACAACACCAACAGCGACGACTTCCATCCCATACGAAAGCCACACTCACCGGCATTTTGCTTTCTATAACTCCCTACCCAACCCAGGCTTTGGTACCTCTCGGTTCCAGCTCTTGGTTCCCGGCTGTTTGGTTGACCCGTGTCTTTTGCCTGCGCAAAGAGCTGCCATTATTTCATCGTCCACGTAAGCAGGCATAGGCAGCCTTTACAGCATTCCCACCCTAGCCGAACATGGCGGATACCTTCGAGGTAAACTGTGCTGGAGCATCAACTCGAAGTTGACGTCTGCTAATACTCGACCCTAGGGAGCGTCTGTTGGAGAGCAGCTCATTGAGGCTTGCCGACGGAACAATGTCGACTTGTTGACAGAGATAATCCAGAACTGCAAGGACGACAAAGAGATATCCAGTATATTGAACAACACAACAACGGTCATGGGGAACTATCTCTACCATGAGGCTGCCTTGCAAGGAAACTGTACGTGCCACGTTGCTTTAGCTTTCATGGCCCAAAGGCCGTTGCTCTTATAAGGCAGAAGAAACTTCCGGTTGCTCTAGAAGCTCGAAACTAACACCCTCCTCTCACTGATTCAGACGAAGTCATCGACATGCTTCTCGACCAGCCAGAATTCGAATGCGACCCCGTAAACCGCGCCGACGGTGACACGCCTCTACACAGTGCCATCCGATGGATCAACAGCGAGCCTCCGGCACAACGCGAATTCGGCAACGCATTAGTGGAGATGATGCTGGAGGCGGGTTCAAGCACACGTGTGAAGAACAAGGCAAAGCTCACACCATATCAACTGGTCGACCCTCGAAACACGGGCCTCAGGGAGCTGATACAGAAACACGAGTACGCAGCTCTCAATGCCGGGGATTTTGTTGGCGCCGATGAGATTCAGCAGCCCAAGGCAAAGGTTACTGCCCATCTTGATCTTCCAGTCGAAAACGAAAGCGATGACGACGCAGAATTTTCTGGAAGCGACGACGAGGAGCGAGCTGAGTGGGAGCGGAGACAAAAGGCTAAGAATGGTCGATAGATTGAATTGATATATTACTGAGATATTATATAGGGCACTTACCAAGTTGGATGTTTAACCAAGGCTAACTTCATGGAGGGACGGGAGCGCCTATTTTAGCAACGCATAGACCTGAGTAGAAATTTACAGAATGCTCATTTCCCTAGTCCACCAGCTTGGAATGCTTCCTCACAATCACCAAATATTACATGGTATGTCCCAAACAGATAGTAGATTGCAATTTTCTGCTCGAAGCTGACCTAGACACAACCTCTCACCGACCAAGGAACGTAAAGTGATATTTGAGACCTGAGTGCCGAACATCTGATTATCTCAGCGTCAAAGCCCAGTCGTAAATACAAAAAACCAATTTTACGCTTGCCCCTGAACATTCAATTTTCACCATTTTTTTAGGCATTAACGTAACTCCCCAGGTACTATCTTATAGGAACGCAACAACGCCCATAAGACCAGCTATCACACCGCCACCAAGCAGCGCCGGGGTTGCCGCAGCACCGGTAGGAACGCTAGACGGCAGGCTCGTGAGGGAGCCGGTGAGAACCGGGGTCGACGAGCCGAGGAGAGTGTCGGTATGAGTACTCTCCGGCGTGGTTCTCACAGACCCCGACCCCGACCCCGATCCTGATCCCGATGCAATGCTAGTTTCGTTGCCGCCACTAGTCGATGTCGGTGTCGGCGTCGACGGATTAGTCAGGACGATGCTGGTGTCAGTGGTAGTCGGCCCGGAGCTGGAGCCGGAGCTGGAGCTCGGGACCGGCGTCGGCGTCTGCTCGGGCGTGGTGAAGCTTAGTTCGCCGGCGAAGAAGCTCGAGCACACGGCCTCGCCCGCGTTGATGGCCGCCCCGAGATCCGTCGGGTTCGTGCAGCTCGTGAGGATGCAGGGGGCCACCTTCTCGGCGATGGCGCTCTGCGTCGGCCCGCACTGGCACGCTATGTCGCTCAGCTCGCAGCCGGCGGCCGTGATGGCGGCGGACAGGCAGGGGAGCTGCGGGGACGGGGTTAGTAATGGTCAGTCTAGTTCGGAGCGCTGCGGCTTCAGATTCGGAAGAGTGTGGACTTGGTACTCACGGCACACGATGGCTCGCCGGGGAAATACCCCGTGCTGTCGGCCTGTGCGTGGACGAGGGCCGCGGCGCCGAGGAGTAGGAACGACTTCATCTTGGGCAATTGGTTGGGGCTGTGATATTGGCGACGACTAGGTCAAGTGGAAGGCAGTCGAGTTCACAACGATCATAGATACAGAGGAAATGGGAATGCCGGGAGAGGGAATGATGAGGCGATATTTTAAGTGACATCGGACTAGGTCGAGGGAGGGGCCCAACCACATGATTACAGCCATATATATAGTTACAGTGAAACCGATCCAGCGATGCCCACCACTCGGGAATGTTCACTGTTCTCGACCGAATGGGATGATCGAGACAACCCGGCGTGCTCATACCTCCAATAGTGGACGCTAGTCTGAACAGTGCGTGAGGTTTAACGTACTAGTCTTGGCAGATCTGGACAGTACTGCGGGGGTTAGCGAGATACTCCTCACGGCGGTCGTGTGTCGCGTTGATGTTGGGAATAGGGCGGAGAATGTCGGTATCTCCAAAACATCTTGGCTCGCCCCTCGAATGATCTGTGGCGGGGATCACTCGATCGCACACTGTACGCCTAGAACATGCCATTAGTCCACTTGCCTGAAGCCCCCAAGAATGCAAAGCATTGCTGGGCTGGCTTGACCACAACATACTTACCTAGCTTGAAGAGCTCGAGAGGAACTACCTATGCTTGCTGCAGAGAGCATGGAGCTTTGCGTTCCCTTCTATTATTAAGATTAGGAAGTTGGAAATTGAGTACTCCACTCGTGTCCGAGAGCTCCTAGAGAGTAAACCGATAGAGATGATCACCACGAACATGTCTAGTATATCTGCTCTAGCATCCCTATGTACTGCCGCTAACTATCTTCATAACCTGTCGCTTGAGGATTACTAGCAAAATACATATGAGGGAGTCTTAAAAGAGCAATATAATGAACTGAACCCCTATAATTGGCCGAGATCTGTCTCATCGGAGGACTATCACGCTAGCAACTTGATCTTCGTGATCCGCCCTACGATCTAGTCTTCGTAACCATTACCAGCGCCACCAGGAAAGACATGAAGATGAGGCTATCCCTTAACTACCTAGGTAGGTAGGTAGGTATCACAATCCCTCATCACTATGCCAGGAAACCTATTATATCTGTAGTTGTTACTCTTAAGCGCCATAGTCTATGTCTATTATATAAAATGCCCAAAATCAATCGAAAAGATAGAAACACCAGCATAAGTAACTTGTATATCATAGAATGGAATACAATACAGGAAAACATCGAGGTGACTCAGTCTGTCTCGCGACTGTCTTTCCGCCAACTTTCGACTAATTACAATATAATCTCTTACGTCGCTTTTCACAACGCTTGTATCACTGTTTCCTACAAAATATCTCCCAAATGTTTTCAATGTTCACCGCATGATAACCATTGAGTAGAGGTTATGCTTGTGCTTAGGAGATGATGAATGTCACGGTATCATGCGAGATGGGATTGTTATCTCAGCTATCTAGTTAACAATATGTAAAGACTTCGAATCAACCTAAGCTACCTGTATTACGCCCAAGGACCTCGCGTTCCAATCAGCGTCTACACATTTTAAATACGCCGATCCTAATTGTGTCTCTACAGACCGTGAAGTTCGCATTCGTTTGCTTCGAAATGGGCTCGCACTCACCTAGGTCGGTAGAGAGATATACTTGATTGCCAACCCTGTCGACATAGGGGGGTAGAAACCGGGGTTCCCCGCAAAGCAACGACGTCCAAAAGCGGCATCTGCTCCAACGGCGGTACCTTGCTCATTGTCGTGGGAGAGAGTAACATTGCTTCTGGGGACAAACGTTACCGTTACTGTCATGGGGTCACAATCCGAGGTAAAGCGCCGTAGCCAGTGACTGGGCAGGGGCAGGGCAGTCCAGCTGATCCACTCGTTCAACAGCGATCCCATGAATATCGTTTACATAACAAAATAACCATCGTTGGTTATGTTGGCCGTACGAGGAAAGTCCCAAGTATGCATAGGGATATTCATGTCCCATCACATGCAAAAAACGGCCCGTGCTCTATGCCGCGAATAATGGAAATGCCGAAGGAGTGTGGAGCGTCCTATACTTATGAGGATGTTATGTTGCCATCCAGGAACGCAAAGGCGACTTAACTTGATTCCCCTGCCCGCGCTTGGCTACGATAACTAGATAGGTAGGTAGGTAGACGAGCGAATGGATACCTGCGTGCTTGGGCTTCATGGCTCACATAGTACCGGCATGGCTGCGGCGGTGGTACAACCCACAAATCATTGGATGACGTCGGTTGATCAATACGACGAGCAAACCCGGGGGCACGCTTAACCACGTCGACATGTGATGAATAGTATAAATTCCGTTGGTACGTCGTGTGTAGTACATGGGCACTTGGACTCGAGCTGTGTAGTCCCATAGTTGCTCCATATAGGTCTGTTCAAGCCTACACTATGCTGTCTCTGAAGGATATTGCTGCTCTTGCAGCAGCAACGACTCTAGTTGTAGCGACGCCTTACAATACATTCGATGGGGATGGCTTCCCGGCCTGCCACGATGTAGCTTCAGTCCACGCAGCCACCAGTGTAGACGATATAGTGTCGACTGTGAAGCAAGCGATTGCAAATGGTACACCGGTCAGAGCCTCCGGAAAGGGGCATATGTGGTGGGTATCATGGAGACGTATGTACGACTATGGTGCTGTTGACTGACGACTCGGGCTTCAAGGTATGATACAATGTGCTCAGACAACCCGGATACCATCATAATTCAAACCGAGTTCGTCAACGGAATTTCGAACATGGTGCTTGAAGAAGGGGCGGAGACGGGGACCGTCGACATCGAAGCGGGTGTAACGTTTCTGCAGCTCGCCGAGTGGCTCCACGAACGTAACGCTTCGATGGGGTACACATTGGTGAACTGGAACATCACCATGGCGGGCGCAGTGGCCATGGGCGGCCATCGCTCGTCCATCAGAGAAGACTCGATGGTCGCTGCCGGTGTCCTGTCAATCGACATTGTTAACGGCAACGGTGATCTCGTCACGATCGAGCGGGACAACAATAACGACGATTGGCTCGCCGCTTCGACTTCGTTGGGCCTCCTGGGCGTCATTGTCCGGATGAAGTTCAAGATTTACCCAGATTTCAAAGTCTTTGCTCAGCAGAAAATGTAAGCAATCAGCCATCCTTAAATAAACGGAGAGAGAGATGGGGAGTAAGCTGACACGTAGTTACCGAAGCTTGAGCGAGGATGAAGTCTTGGATGGTGACATATATGGGTTGATCGCGCCGTATGCAACTGCAAACCTTTGGGTACGTTCTACCACAACGATAACAAACCTGGCGCGTCATACTCACACTCCCTACTCTTAATACAGTGGTGGCCATACGTGCGACAGTTTCACTGGCGCTATTACGACGAGATCCCGTTGACGCTGAGCGACCAGCAGGGATTCCAGAACACATTTTCGATCACAGATTTCGAGGCCGGGGTCGCCAGGACGACGCTCGAGGCCGGCAAGTTCCTGGCCTCGTCCAACTGGTTCTTCGAGACCACGGCCTTCGCGTTATGGTCGGCGCCCAACTTCAAAGAGAAGACGACGTGGCAGGACATTCTCACATGGCCGGTTTATGGATGGAACTATGACGTCCTGATCGGAGGTCTCTTCCCGGACCAGAAGCCCGAGTGGGAGCAAGGTCTGCATGGCTACACTCTAGAGCTCGCTTTCCCGGTCGTCATGGCAAATCAGGTGCTGAAGCGCGTGCGCGAGGCCTTCGATGCTGAGGCGAGCGCGGGGAGGACTAGTGAGTACCCTTTTTTCTGTTCTCTCGATCCCGCGCTCGGTTATCCTGGCAGCCAGGGTATAATGCATTATGTCATCGAGTGAAGGCTGATACTAGCGTGACAATGAATGCTAACACACGAGACCACAGTGGCTTCGACATACCGCAGTGGCATCAATATCAAGTTTGGCAGGGCATACTTCGACTTCCTGGGACAGGTAACCTACAACACTTCCGATGGGGTGGACTGGACGAAGGGTGCGATCATGTTCGACTTCCCAAGTTTCCATCCCACGATCGGAGATGGTAAACGATTCAACGAGCAATTCTGTACGTAAACTCCCTCTTTATCATAGATAAAACCTATGATATCGATGATGATTCGGGCTGATGAGGAAACCGTCTCAGATATTAACCTGGCTACGACTCTTCTCGATGAGTTCCCAGCGCGCCCACACTGGACGAAGAACACGCGCGAGGTGTTCGGCAATGCCACGAAGAACCTCGATCCGAATCACCTAGCTAGATTCAAAGGTATGTTTGAACCATTGCGAGTCTTTATTTCTTGAAATCATCAATGGATGACGAGCTGACCTTTTTCACAGTAAGTTAAATCCTCAGATACCTTTGTACAAAGACCCCTATACAAAGATTCCCGTAAACAAGTGTCGAATGTTTTTCTTTTCTTTTTTTGGACAGGTGAGATGTTAAGGCTCTGACAAACTCCAGGCTGTGCGCGAGAAGTTTGATCCCAAGGGCACATTCAAGTCTATCATTGGCGAGATCTTGGGGTTGTACAACTGAATAGGCGGCGATGAGTCACTGGTACGAAATGGAAGACGTGAAGTTGCAATCCTGACTTGGGAAGGTATATTGGTCGCTTGGCGCCAAGTTGTCTTCTCGTATTGTGCGTTGTGTCGAACGATCTACATGTAGACTAGGCTGTTGGTCTAAGGACTTTTGGCTGGCGTCATATGCAATAGCACGGCGTACAAACAAACAAGCCTTAAACGTTTGGAGAAGGTAGATTCAGCCCCCGTTCTTACAAAATTAAGCATTTTTCAGGTCAAGTACTGCGTACGGTACTCGCCGCTCCGAGAACTGAGCCGGAGCGACACGAAGACTCGGCCGAAATGATCCGTCAAGTATTCTTTTCAAATTATCAGGGTATATGTATGTACTAGAATATGTTCATGCATCATAACTATAAACGCCAGACGCTCAATGTGTAACAAAAGCCCCCCAAGGGGTAGTGACCCCAGTGAGCATGGACATAGACACTCTTAAACTCCCTCCTTTACGGCATCGGTTCGAGCGCTTAGAGCGCAATGACACCGATGGCGCCAATAGCGCCGAGGAATCCCCAGAACGCGACAGCCCGCGAGCTGAGGCCGGCTGCGTCGCTGCTGCACGTGCCGGTGGGGTTGGCGAGCTTCTCGGCGCCGCCCGTGACGCTGACGTCGAAGCGCAGCGTCGCGGCGTTCGTGTAGGTGATGGTGCCCGCCGTCGAGGTCTTCTGGCCCTGGGCCGAGGCCTCCAGCGTCGCCGTACAGGTGGCCGCCGTCGTGCCGGCTAGGTTGCAGCTCTCAATGGCGGTGGCCACAACTTCAATGCCCGCCGTCTTCGTTGAGGCGACGCTCTTGAGCTTGTACTCGCTCGCGTTCTCTGTGACTGTGCCGACCTACTCATCGCGTTAGTTAGTCCGTTCCTCCATTGTCCCACGACGGGACCTTCCGTTGTGGGAAAGCTGGATTGGAGAAACATACGGGTGCGTTGGCGCCACATGCCTGAGCGTCTGGGCCCGCGGTACATCGGATTTCGTAGACAGTCTCGCTGGCGCAGGCGGCGACGACAGAGACGGCGTATTCGAAGTTTTCGGGATCCTCCGAGTCGATGAAGATGTTCACCGTGTTGTTGCCGGAGGTGGCCCTCGACTCTAACATCTCAACGTGGCCAGCATTGCCACCGAAGATGTTGCGGGCGGCCAACACGTTGTCCGAGACAAGGTTGTTGGCAGCATGTGCGGCGAGGATTTGCAAAGCCATCTTTGATGTGTGAGGTTGTTGTGTGATGGTAGGGGAGAAGACTAGGAAGATGAGGAAGAAGAGCAAGAATAGGCGAAGATCGCGATACTGTTGTCAAATTTTCCGTAATGTTGCGATCTGACCGCTCACAGCGCAGGCGGCGAGACATCTTGTTTTATACCGCTGGAATTTTCTCCAGTCATACCTGAGTGACTCCTGAAGCTGCCCAGGCTGATTTCTTTCATGCCACTGCCAAGGAACCAATCAGCCTTAAACCAACAAAAAAACCTCTACTAAGTAAGCTAATTTTAAGCTAATTTTAGTATAAAATCCCCTAGTGGAGGGTATCATGAAATGAGACGATTCAAAGGCTGGGTCGTGTTGGGCAAGATGTCCGGGGTTAGTTGACTTGGCGGAGTTGCCTTCCACTAGAGAGCCAAGCAAGCATCGCCATCTAGACCAGCCAAGCCGTAGCCGAGCTGTATTAGTCCAGGTCCTTATGCGTGCAGCGTCCCTAGCCTGCCTACTATCTCAATACTACCTACATGTATACTAGGTATGCGTTGAAAAGCAACGGCGCAATTCGATCGTGTTAATGTAGGCACAGCTGACTTGCCGGCCGGTTTCAGTGGCGTATGAAAGAGAAAGAGAAAGAGTACAGCCCACGCTAAGATCCTCCTCCTACGGCGCACATCTGCACATCTACGCCATAGGTAGTATATATAGATCATGAGACATTCCTCTCGCCAGCTCGACGATCTCTTGCGGCTGAGTACCTACCTAGGTGTCTAGAGAGGTGACTAGTGTGTTAGTGTGACAGAACCCCATGGCAATATCGCTTCCTCCTGTGGAAGAACCACCACAACCACCACGGCCGTATCCCCCTCCCGCAATACGGTCCCGATCTGGTTTAGTCCTTATGATATGACTTAATGTATGATATCACTTACCTATCTTGGACGCCGGTAGTCTAGGCGACAAGGTCTATCGGTCACCGCTTCCGGAAGTTTAAATGAGCGTACGATATCCATCCAATAGGATAGCAGTCATAGCACTTTTGTTGAAGTCCTCATTTTGCTCTCGATGTGAATCTTCACGGCTTTGTCTGACAAAGCATGTTCCTAACCTACCATTATGATAGACAATGAATTGTCAACATGGCTTTGGTCAACATACAAACAACCCCCTTGTTACGTTTTGCATCAGTTCTATCAAAGGTTTAGGTTTCCAAGTCTTGTAAAGCGCTTTCTAACATTTTCTTAGAAACAAGAAGAATTGAAAGCCGGAGTTGTAAACATAAAGCCTTTATGCGGCTCTAGTAACAACGAAACTTGTGTGAATCTGCGAGTATATTAACCATGGGCAAGCTTAACATTCGTACGAACATTGACGTTGTGATATCCAAAGGTTGTAGATCAAAGCAAGCCGACATTGTAGAACCACCAACAACGCGCAGAGAATATCGATTCGAAGGAAGCAGAGAAGACAAACGAAGAATTAAATCGAACTCTTTTTAACCATGGCGGTAATTGCAGCACAGAGTAACCTGAAAAGGAAGACCTCACGTTGGCAGACGCTTCCGCGCCAAGGCAAGGCCGAAGACAATTCGAACATCGATGTTGACGACACGAGATACTCGCTTATGCTGTTCCTCCGAGATCTCCACGCGAGTTCTACAACATGGGAAGAGTTCATCCAGGCGCTACAGAACGCCCCCGCAATTACCGACGCGGATGGTCCCGGATCCAAGTTCCTGAAAGCGGCACTTAACGTCGAGAGAATCAACTACGACTACATCAACCCAGACGGCTCCAATAAGAGGAGACGTCTCAACCTCCTCGGTAACTCGGACGCGGGAACCACGATGGCCGAATACGACGAGATCATCAACCTCGCGCGGACTTTCTGGACTAATCCTGACGACCTTAGGGATATCATGGGGGAGCTGTATCAGGATAACCTCGGCCAACAGCCAGGCGACCAGATATATTCCCTCGAAAACATCTTTCACATGGCTCGTGCGTGGAGTGAGGTAAGATACCGCTTCATGAACCACGCTCTCAGAGATGACCCGAATCTAGGGCCTAGCTACAACTCAGGACGGCAGCACACCAAGGGGAACTCGGCCAACGCCATCATCCACGAGAGCAACATCCTGCTCGACGCGAAGATGGTCGAGTTCCGCGCCGCCAGCAACATGGGCTACGCCCCCGTGGACCGCGGCATCTTCCAAGAGCTGTACCTGCTCTCCCCGGAAGAAGGGCGCCAACTCCTCGCCTACAGCGGGCCGAACACGGGCTTGCGCGTGGGGCTGCCGCAAGTGTTCAAGTTCTGCGTGGGCTTCATCGACGCGGTGGTGAACTGGCGCGTGCAAGTGCTCGACGCCTCGCGCAAGCAAGTGATGGCAAGCCAAGCCTACCGCCAAGCAACGAACCAGTCGGCCAAGGCCGGCGTGCTGGACGCGCGCCACGCGACGAACGGCGCGCGCCTGGCCAACGTCGACAGCCCGTACGCCAGCGGTCTGATCCCCGCGCTGCGCCAGCTGCTGGTCGAGGCAAGCGAGCAGAACGCCTTCGCGAAGGCCACCTTCGACAAGCTGGAGACGGCCGTCAACGCCATCGTCGCGGGCGTCAAGGGCTCGCCCATGAACAAGGCCGCCTCGAATAATCACTTCACGAGGATGGTCAGCATGTTCCCGGGGGGTATCACTTTGACGCGGCCTACTGGCACAGCCCTCGTCAGGGCCCGGCCACCTCCTGCGCCGCGGTCGTCTTAATTATCAAGGTAGGCGTTGAACGAGGTGATGGTAGCGACTTTTTTTTTTTTTTTTTATTAGCTAAAAGTCCTTGTTTTACTTACACTTAGCTTTTCCCTTTGTAAGTTGTTTAGAATAACGAGTCATTACTACATGTTTCAACTGTAAGTTGCAGCTATATTTTATCTTAAACCTATTAACCTATAGAAGCAAACCAGTTACTATCTAAAATAAAGGATCTAAATTGTGTATTTTTTGTGATGAAATTTACGTGTAGTACCGGTAGAATGATTTTTACCTGTGCAAGTAAACAAGAATGAATGCCACAACATCTTGGTTTTGTCTTTTGTCTTGTTTTTCTATGTTACGTAATTAACTATTCAAGCCGTCACATTCTGGGGGTGAAAGTAGTGATGAATAAAGAGTTAATTGAATGGTAACTGATCTTGGTCCCTAGCCTGTAAGAGAATTCTTGCGGCGTATTACATAGAAATACCATCCTAAACACCAGAGATATTGCCAAACCCATATCCCAAATCACTGCATAATGTCATTGAACGCCAAAAGTTACCCGGTATTTGAAAAGGAGGCAAAAATAGCTCCTTCAGTTACTTAGGAGCGTTACTCGGTTTCGTCCGATACCCGCTCCGAAATGCATTGCTGATGGTCCCCCTAAGGCTACTGATTGTGCCCCCATCTTGCATTCTGCTTGCGAACGCTTCTTCCAAAGCCGACTGAGTCACAGACGCATCTAATACATGTTTAGCGAGAATACGGTGATATAGGCGAAGCTCAATACTGTACCATCTAGGTCACTAAAGCTGCTGCCCATGCTGGGAGTTCCGTCGCTATCTCGCGAATATGCTTTTGCTTTGCCACCTGGGCTACGACCCACCATTTCTATGGCACGCCGTGGTGACAAGGGACCACTAGGACGCTTTTCATGGGCGCCCCTCGATACTAGAATAGAACTAGTGGAGGAATCCGATGTCTGGGAATGATGAGAATGATGACTGCGATCTCGAGCAGATCCTTTAACGGATCTATTTCCTAGGTCTCGGTTATCGCCACGCAGTGTCGCACCCAAATCATGTTGACCACTCGTGGTGCCAGTAGCCTGCGGTCTGTATGGGGGAAAAGCCGGCTCTGCGTCGTCGTCGTCGTCGTCACCGTCATCGCCGCCGAAGGACGGGCCTTCGTTACCTTGAAATCGTGGCGGGCGACGGATGATTCTCGATTGCGCGGGGCTTGATGAGGAGGAAGAGGAAGCGGAGCTCGATTCGGGCGAACCGGGGGAATTGGGGTCGGTCTCTTGGTCATCTTGATCATTCTGATCATCTATATTGGTGGTGATGGGTAGCGACGTCAGTCGTCGCTGGGGATCGGTACCAGACTTCCCAGACAATTTAGCACCACCGCCAAGGTTTCTCGTTGTGTATAGGGCGGTATTTGTTGACGAAGTTCGGGTCGGGGCAGGCCGCGGGGTACTTCTCATGGATGAACTCGGCGTGTTTTGCTCATTCCGCGGTAGAGGCGAATCTCTGCGGATGGAGGCAGAAGAAGGAGCACGAGGTTGGCCGGTGTATCGCAGAGTATCGGCCGAAAAGCCCCCTTCGGATACCTGTGGTTGGGGTGACGGCGCAGGCGAGACTTTAGCAGCGGCGGCGGCCTTGCGCATCTGGGCTCGCACCTGGGAGGCATGGCGCTCGGTGAGCCAGGCAACTTGTTGGAGGAGAAAGTCAACAGTGACCTGGAACTTGGCGGCACTGCTGGATGTTAGTGTGTCACGAGCGACGGTAACGAACGGGGGGAAGTGTTGCGGCTTGCATTTCGTTCCCTTGGGCGTGATTAGCGTGACACCGATTTCTTGTAGTCATGACTACCGTATCTGATGGGGACGACTGGACCTACAATCTATCTCTGTCTTAGAGAGCTTTGATACGATACTCCACAGAGCTTCATCTTTCGAAGGCTCCCAGTTCACCTAGGCTCTCGTGAGTCTCCTGACGATGATGAAAACGGGGATGGAGATGGCGCATGTAGGAGGTACTTAAGTAGACATCACTGTGCTTACTGGAGGGGGGTCCACAAAGTCACCACGAGGGAACGGGAGACGGATGAAGACAGTATAAGTCGGCTCGGCTGCTAGTGAAGCCATATCGATATCAAGTCATGATATCCGGGGTGTGTTCGGGATGTGAAAAGCCTCAACCGCTCCGTCGTTGTTGATGGTAAGTGTGCTGTTGACGACTGTCGAGAGACCTCCATCGTAAGCTAGTAGGTACTGTCTCCTGGAGCTCTTATCGATTATGCATCCTCTAAATACCTACACCAGACAAGTGGGTAATGATGGATTGGAAGCTTTCCCCCGGTCCGGTCCAGCACCTGGTCATAACCTTGGCCTCTGCACAACCTTAAGCACCAACGCCCCATGCAACCCCGGGATCCCCACCAATGTACCCGATATGTGTACACGTGCACCACCTCTGTGTAAGCCATAAGCCACTGGAGCGCCGCTGTCCTACACTGTACAGCACGGTAGTTGAACAAGCTGTAGGTACCTGCTTAACCTCCATAGCGCATACTATAGTATCTGTATTATACACTGTCAGTACGAACACTACACTACACTACACTACACTACCTGCCTTACATCGGATCTGCAATGAACTCTTTGCTCCCATCCTATGTAGCTCAACCCAGCGTCGCAATAGGTCAACTAACCGACTAATCACCCGGCAACGCCGTCCTACCCATCAAAAAGTCAGGAGACGGGTCAAGCTTAGCGACCTTGTCTCATTGGCGAATAGCCATCGTGTCTCGTCCTTCGACTTGGATGGGCATCATGAACCCTGATCTGGCCTGGCCACGATGAGATGCGCCGGCGGCAAGGTAAGGGTCATGGTCTACCCAGACGATACCAGCCCTACATATATACTAGGTATACCTACTTAAGTAAGTAGGTATACACCACTAGCCTACGCAGTACGTATTTGCCTACATCCCTCCATAGTTGCAACCTATCTACATTATGCTATGCCTGTAGGCTGTGGGAGAGTGCCCGCCGAGAGTGTTCGCCGACAGCGTCTGCCTTGATTTGGCTCGACTTGATTACAACCCGTACATTGATTATATATCTCACTCTGCCCAGGCTGACATGTGTCGAACAATCAGAATACAATAATTTCATTTACACTTCTCACTCGATTTATCCCCTTCTCGTCATCGTTTGACTCGAGGCTGTCTTGGGTGCTGCATATTAGTAGTGTATATGTATGTATATACTTGGGTATCTCTTCATCATATTCCCTCCCTCCATCTGCATACAAACTAGGGTCTCTGATTCGTAGAACCACCCAGACTGGGTAGATGCGTCTGTACGCCTGCCCAAGTTCTCTCCAATAAGAATAGCTGATTAGCTACCACTACAAACAAATCATGGAGGCGAGTATTGATGACATTACTTCAAGCGGACTCTCCTAAACTCACACAGCGTCCGATCAGAATCTCCTCAAGCGAGGATTCCCAAACTGGACGCAGACACCCATACCCAATGTAGAGATCTCGGCAGCCGGCCTTCTCGCACTGGCCGATCTCAGCACCATTGCACAGCGGACAAGGATCTCGGGTGTTTCATGGCTCGATGCCCTTCTGCTGGCGCCGGGCTTGCACTACCAGCAGGCCGCCGATGTCGTGCTCAACGAGCTCCCGTTGCCTTTCAACGCCGTCGAGTCGGTCGACGGGAAGACGTCTACGTACAACATCGCCAACACCGCCACGCTGCAGTATCTTGAGCGCGTCGGCAGGGCTGGCCAACGCATCGTCGTCGATGTCGGCATGATGCCTCAGCGTAGGTACTTTCCGTACGGCGAGGATCGACGCAAGAGACGCGGCTTCGGACAGCGCGGTGTCATTTGGCGTGACCAAGAAGCTGGCATCGGCTGGATCTCCCAGGTTTTGTATATAGCAAGTCCCGTGCTCACAATCACTGCGTTCGTGTTTATGGTTCTGTTGCGAGAATGTGCGTTTCCCCTATTCTTTCCTGTTCCCTTTCTCTCTTCCCGTTCCTTTATCGAATTCATACTAACTCTTTGGATATCTTCTTGTCTTTCGCTAATGAAGTGGCACTAGGGTGGGGTGTTGCTGCCTTGCTCGGGCTGATGCTGTCTCGCGTTTTGAATATTTGGATCATCAAACAGCGGACAAACTGGCCTAAAAAGCCCCTAGCCCTCCCAAGTTCACCCGGGTCTGGTCCAGAAAATCCTGATGCGCTAACAGAGTATGTCGTTGACCTCGGTCGCGGCCGTGTTGTGGCTCTGCGCGGCCTGGCTTCAGATCTGCAAGCCATTACTACCACGAGGTGGCTAAGAGATCAAACACATGTCGAGGGCTATCTTGAGGCCGCGGCAAAGCTAACCGTATATCTCGTCGCTGCCTTCAGCGGCAATTTTTCGCAGGTGGGCTCCATCATATTTCTCGGCCTTCTCTTGGTCACGGCAGGCCTTCTAGGCCTAAGCAACGCTCATGCGAAGGCATTCAGCATGCACGGACGACTGGCAGCCCCCACAATGGAGGACCTACCGCGTCCAGGCTCTCCCCCGTACCCAGATAGTCGCCTCGGCAGTTCGACGTGGCCATCGCCAAGCGACGGTATGGCTTCGAGCAGGTTTTCCGCTATAGACGACTTTGCAGAAAGACGTTAATTGGATATGCTGGCAGAGACTTACATTTATTCAGTAATTTGTCGTGCATATAAGCACGGGACAATTCTTTGCCTCTATTAGTTACATGAGTCGGTTATTTCCTATACCTGAACAGAGACTAGCGAGTGAATCGCGAACAAATGTCACTCTTGTCAGGAGACAACGCCGAGCTAGAGATAAAAAGACTGTCATCTTGACTCTCTTCTCAAGTTCAGCCTTTAATATCATGTATATCCCCCATTTCTTCCGCTTCAAACCAGTAGCCCATACTCGACGGAGGTTAGCAGCACCCGCGCGGCCTCAATATATCGACTCGCGTGGACCTTAGTCCAACTCTAGAGTTAGAACCATATCTTCCTCACATTAAACCGATAATTCAAGCCCCCTTTTCTCTGCGCGGGCGGGAGGACATGTCAGACTAGATATTAGGGCTCAGCATAGGAACCAAGACAGAGCAGGCAGAGAAGCGCCAGCGAATAAATCCAGCAGAAACCTACTAGTCGTTCCATTCACACTCTCTGTAGACCTGCAGCTAAGTTGAAACTTTGAAACTTGTCTCATGATGATATTCTTGTTTCACCGGCGTTTATACTTAGTAGGAGCCCCTACGCATAAGGAGGAATTATAATAGAGGCACCAAAGTAAAGAAAAACTACATCGATATCACAAGCAAGCCCTTCACGCGTACTTCGCAAAGTCAGAGTAACTAATAATCGGTACTACGTCTCCCAAGCCAGAACGAGACCGGGCCACCAGGCGAGAATACCCTCCTTCATGGGTCACAGGAATGACGAACATTAAACCCATAAGCGGGACAACACAAAGGTATTAAGAAAGAGTATAAAGCAGCAGAAAAAAAATGCCATTGATTACGTTTATGTACGTCTGTCTATGACGGAGAGAGAGCAGAAAAAAGAAATGCTTCTACGAAGGATGGGAGGAAGGGAGAGGGATAGGGGGTATTATACGCTAACTTTTTCATCCCGTGACACTCAATCAATCAATCAATCAATCAATCAATCTATGAAATAAGACCCCGAACACCTGATGCCTTTTGATCCATTCCGAAAGGCATGTATGCAGTTCCGATCCTATAGAGTACAGGACACAAATGAGAAATTTTTCTTTAAAAGAAAAAGAAGCAAATACGCCTGGCGCCCTTGCTTATGCTCTGTCACCCCTTTCCTTTGACTCTATGCGCCATATATTATCCTTATTGATGCAACGCCGCTACCATCGTGAGTGAGCCCTGTGCCGTGGCGTTTTTCGGTGGCCTATTGCACAAGGTGAGGGAGGTGAGGGTAGACTGCGATACTATCACGCCGCGTCATTCCCCCAAGACAGACAGTCGTTTATGATGCGAGTGGTTTTTTTTCCGACATGAAAATGAACGAAAGACGGAATTCCGTAGTATTAGCACGGCGTAGTGAAGCCACAGGAGGCCGATACGCTGACATTAAAACGGTATATGGAAAATTCTGGTCGGTATATGTAAAGAGCAAGTTGTGCGTTGATAACTTGCCTATCGGCCGTCACGATGGCCCTCCTCCTTCAAGGAATATCTTTATCCTGGTTTCCAGACAGACTGTCAATGAAATTTCTCTTCGCCCCTTCAAGGGATAATAAAACTGTGAAACATTCGTTTTATTGTTCTGGCCGGGTATGCCTCTTGAGGCGTTTACATCGTAAGAACAGCCTGTTCTCGTGCGCTGCTGGCCGAGTCGAACCAGACCTCTAGAACCCAAGTACCAAGATAATCGGCAAGGTCTAGACCAAATGATATCGCATGCAGAAACATAGCAACTGCAGCCGGCTGACATAAAGACTGCACACTCCCTTATCGCGACCGTCCGATCGCCTCCTCAGTGATGCGCACGTTTTCGCACAGCGATCGCATGAACGATGGGTCGACCTTGCAGTCCTTGTCGGATTTACGATGCGAGTTGTTCGGGTCTGCACGGTGGAGTGTAACGGTAAGTCTGGCACAGCACATGGCGACCCCGTGTCGTAGCTCGGCTAACTGCTTGCCTTGGTCTGGTGAATAGGACCCCATGGATGACATAGATCTCATCCCTGCTCGAAATGTTATGGGTGTTACAGGTCTGCTGAGATTACTCCGGTGTCCCGCAGGAGTGCCGCTTCTGCTTTCGCTCTGTCGGTGCTGCACTTGGCCTGTCCCGTTGAATAGGAGCGATGGTATACCCCGTAAGCCGGTAAACGTAGATGTGCGACTTCCGCTACCTCCGGATGGCGGCCGTGCAGGATTTAATGATGGAGGAGCAGCCAAAACTTCCTCTCCCCTCATACCTAGGATACTAGCCGCCTTCCACGGGATTCCGTTTTCGGATACCGAGGGCTGTAGTGGTGTTGGCGCATACATGTCATATTCCGAAGAGGCAGCTGTATTACCCGTACCAGGTCTTGTTCCTGTCCAGGGTGTAGTTGGTCTAGGCGAATCGACAGGATGTGACGGGGAGCGCAAACATAGTGACGTGATATAATTATACACCAGCACGTACGCATATAGAGCCTCGCATAAACCATCGCTTCCTCGAGGAAAAATCTTACGCATCACACCCCACCCCTGTTTACTTATATCCAAGAGCGTACCGGGTCCTTGTGGCCCCGTCGCGCTCGCCGAAGAGCCGAGCCATTTCCACCTCGACGGCTTAGATTGTTGTTGATTGTTCGGTTGTTGCCCCGAAATTACTGAATAGTCAGCTTTTGAGTCGTCGGTATTATATCTCACTTCCTGAGAAAGAGTGCGGATCTTTTCGACTAGTAGGCTGTTACAAAGAAGCATCGGCTCTGGGAAATTCGTTACAAAGAATTTGACTGTTTCCTGGACGTTGTGTGGGAGTGGGCGCGGTAACAGTTGGTCTTCACCTGCGAAATGGGCCATATCAGATTCGAGCCACTCGTCGAAACCAACCGCGGCCGACGCAATCGCTAACCCTCTCTCATTTTTACTCGTACGTGGCCTATTAGTTATATCTTCTGTAAACGTCGGAGATGCTGGATCACTATATGAAGTGCGCACGTCGTCTCGGTAGATGAAATCGGCTGCTTTTTCAAGGAATAGGGTGTCCGAGTCAGTTCCATGTATAAAAGGTGATTCGTCGTAGAGTGTTTTGTTTGACGCGACGTGCGGAGCATCGCTATAAGATTCATCCTGGCCGAGATGTTCCGTGAACTGCTGTGTAGCAGCGTGTGCCTCCTGATGTTGTAGGGACGACCGTCGTCTCGGAATATTAAGTGACTTCTCATTAGTCAGTCTTATTGATGTTTCGGTAGCATCAATGGCACTCTCGGGCTTTATAGTCTTCGCGTTGGTTTCGATCGAACTCCTAAGCTGGTGCATATATTTTGGGAAATCCGACATGCTGCTTCTTCTTCGTTGGGTAATGGGTGATATATCTTCAACATCCAGGTCTATCCAGCTTATTTGGGCCGTGTAGTCTGACGTTGGAGTGATATGTAGTAAGGTCGGTGACGAATGCTTCTCAGATTCGAACCAGGTATCGATCGTAAGCACCGATTCTTCTCGAATACTTAGTGAAGGGCGTTCCAAATTGGCGGAGGAGTCACTGCTAGAAACACTACCCCGCTTAGGAGGGCCAAAATCCAGTGGCGCAAAAATATCAGAGTATTTCTGATGAATTGATTGCAGTGGCTTCGAGTCGAATAAGCCATCAGTAGATTCGGATGGGGACACCGGACTGGGATAAATGGAGCTGTTTTGCAATGAACGTCGCCTTCTAGTCCCATCGTCGGCTAGTCCTGGTGCAGGAGGTCCAGCAGTGAGTTGTCGGGACTGAAATATATCGACTGACTTTTCCAAATCCACAGCCAGCATCTCGGGTAGGTTTGAGAAAAAATCCATCAGTGGCTCCGCGGGTTTGGCCATCCTTGCCTAGGTTATTGTATGGTAGAATACGCTATATCGTGCAATTAATGACTATCGGGTTATGATCGATTAGTATCAAAAGAGCGTCTTCGTGCCGAGGTATCGAGCATAGATATTCTCGTCCCCCTAGATGGTATATTAGACTCGTTTTTTAGCCACCAAACCGTCGATTCGAACGACTCTCGCGGGAAATTACCGACACCGCTAATACAGATGCATAGCCCTTAAGACATATAAAGGATTGTGTACAGGAGCTGGGGGTAGCAGGCGAATGAAGAGGGAATGGCGGTATAAGAAGATCCTATTAGCCCCTGGCTTAACCTATTGTCCATCGAGGACCAAGGCTGTTGGTTCAGGGACGAGCGATGTACATATGAGAGAGCAAGGGTCCAATATGTGCTATTTTTTGCTAGCCAGCATTCGAAGACCGTCATAGGCTCAGGGGTGCGGAGGACAAAGGATGTTAAAGTGTGGAACCTCATCCAGATTACCAGGTCTTTCAATCATACACGTGTACATGTACGTACCTGGGTAGTTGTCTCGCTACACGAGCCCCGAGAGGAATGACAGGACTGTTGTCTTAGACAGAAATGCCGATAATGTACGAAATGTCTGTTTTCATCCAGTTCTCAAACCACTGGTGTTGGCCTGGCGGCAACCGCATTCTCGATGGCGTCTAAGCTGCCACTCCCCACCCTTACTATGCCAAGGGACGAGCTCCAGGATCGACAGTATACAGGGTTGGTTTAGTTTAGCGGTAACTACGCCGCAACCGTTGTTACGCTGCCATTTTCTGGAAATTATTCATTTCTACTTTTAGCATCCCACACGGGATCCTACTTTGTCGTTTGGACTTCGACAGTAGTATACCACAAAAACCTCAGTGACCACAGCAGACGGATTTGATGTTGACACGCGACTTAAGGGACTTTAGAACTCATCATAGAGCTAGTCGGTGGTGGCTGATAAGCTGTGTCGGTTGTCTTACATTGAAAATATACGAACGCGTATAAGTGATTAGCGTCTATGATAGACTAACCTTCCTTCACGCCAGGCCGCATTTCGCACATACTGTATATACAGTAGGCAGCGAGTGAGGAGTAGGCGGGGGCGTCAGGAAATACCAGCTAATACGAGATATCAGACTCGGACGGCGGCTATGTTGTGCATAGATTCGTCGGCCGAGGACATATTTTGTCCCGTTGCACGCGTGTATCAGCGATCGAGATACCCGCCGCCTTTTGTAGTATACTGGATGGGATCGGGAGATCATGACACGTCTCGGCTGCAGCTTGCCGTATCCCATGCCACCCTCTTCGAGCTGCTGCCGTGTAGTGTGATGTGATGTGCGGGAGCTATAAATTAGAAATAGGCACAGGGTGTATCCAATGCTGTAGGAGCCGCATTTCCACGAGGTTGCACGCGACGTCGTTGTTTGGCTGGACTCAGGTTGCAATGCAGCTTGGGTGTCATGCAGTGAACCAGGTATGCAGTCTACACTAAGCAAGGAACGGGTGCACCATAAACTTACGATAATGCATCACCGTGCAGTTCAAGGTACCAGCTGTCCAGCCAGATGAGACGAGTCGGAATGAGTCCATTGTCAGATGTGAGCAGGCAGATGTTGGATTGGTTTTCTGGATGCCGAATGGTGAAAAGGGATAAACTACGGCACTAGCCTGATAATGGGCCGAGCCCGGAGATCACTGGCGTATACCGGTACAACTAGGTACCTGCACTAGGTATTACAGTTTAAATAAATAGTGTGCTTACACTGACCCCGCGGGTCCACAAACAAGCCGTTTTACTTAACCCCTGCCCCATAATGCCCTTAACGTCTCTGTACTCTCTATACTACTAGGTACTTGCGTAAATATATCTCGGTGGCTCTAAGTAAGGAATGACATATATACCTATCTAGTATAGATAGGTAACAAAAACAGCATCTGAAGGTTTACACCTACCTTATGCGGAAAATGAGTCTGGATCCTTGAAGTATATCATACTGCGTAGGTATTAAGCATGCCATGTTAGTATTACTACTCATAAGGCGTAAAATGAGCAGGTAGCTATTCCCTATGAGTGCTTCTAGCACTGTTCTCCTATACCTTATGTGTACCGTAAAAAGCTTGAGATCTATCACTCTAGTGTAAATCATCCAACTACCGGTAGATCTAATTTGCAATTTGCCCTAATTTTTTTTTCCTCCCTCACTTGTCCCTTGTTTCAAAACTATTCAATAGCTGATACGGGAGGCTTTCGAATCCGATCAAAGAAAGCGACTGTCTGTCATATATCGGATGACGAGATTCGAGCGTTATTACGGAGGAAGACAGTGTCGATACACTGTCCTCAAGGTCGCCTAATAGTGGGGAAATTCCGCTTACGCTAGTGGCTCTGGCCAAGTCCGTTTGGGAACCGTTCAATTCTTTTACTGGACGCTGGTGATCGGGCAAAGACGAGAAAAATTGAGTCGGCAAAGATTTGTTTGCAGACCTAATTGACCTCTGTATTTTTAATGATTCACCGTCCTCTGCGTGGGGATTTTCTCGTAACATGCTGACCGAATCTTATTTCATGTCGGTCTCTGGGCCGCCGCTGGCCAACAACACCGCCATTCCGAAAGACGCAGGCATATATGAACATACCCTTCACCCAACCCATGCCACCTCAGCCGTTCTGAAGAAGAGCTCGGTCCCGAGCGCTGGGCTGGCCCTATCCGACACTCATGTCTTTGCTGCTCAACAGGACAAGTCCACCGTCCATGTCTATGCGAGACCCAAGGGCAATCAAGAAGCCGTCGTCAACTTTCCTGAGCGCATCCGCAGCATCGCGCTGAGTGATGATGTGCTCTTCTTGGGGACCCAGGAAGGACGCATCATCGTCTGGGAGGTGAGCATTTCTGATCCTCTCTCGGTGTCGAAAGGCAGCCATAATAATTAAGCAACAACAGCTTTGTACCGGGCGGCAGGTCACCACACCCCCATGCCACGTTCAGGCCGTAACCTGCATAGCTGTCACGCCTTACTACCTACTCACAGGCTCCGATGACTCGAATGTTCATGTCTGGTCTCTCTCTCGTCTGCTCGAGCTTGACCCGACGATTGAGCACGAGCCTCAGGAGACGTTATCAAACCACAGAGCCGCCATCACCTCAATTGTCGTGTCTCAGAGCATAAACCGTGATACCAACATCTGTATCTCTGCAAGCAAAGACAAGTCTTGCGTTATATGGAACTACCAACTGGGTACGCCACTCCGCACATTGCTGTTCCCGAGTGCGCCCATCTCGCTGGCTCTTGACCCTTGTGCTCGCGCTTTCTACGCCTCTACTGAGGATCGCTCGCTTTACGCGGTTGAGCTATTTGGAGAAAAGGCACTGTTTAGTCCTCAGAGCAGTGAACAAGGCTCTGCCGCTGTGCAAGTCTCGGCCGCCTTCGGTGCCGCGCCTCAGGAAGCCGGTCCAGCTACGTGCTTAGGGTTGAACTACGATGGCACGATTCTGCTATCAGGACACCCTCAAGGCCAGGTGCGACGATGGGATCTCAGCAGCCGTACAGATTCGACAGAACTCGCGAGCTTGAACGCCGCTGTCAGCAACATTGCTTTCGTTTCGCCCCTATCTTCACCAAAGCTCACTCGACCCACAGCGATTGTCAAGCCATTTCTTGGAAATCGGAGCTATAATTTCACCTCTCAACTTAGCTCGGATATGGTCAGTGAGACGCGGTTCTCCAAGATGCTTACCTCGAGCGGCCTGCCTCAGGACATGTTAGAACAGGCTATCATGACGTTTCAAGAGCCTGCCAGCAATACTGCCGGCGACGCGGAACTTCAAAAGGAGAACGAGGAGCTGTGGGATATCATTAATGAGCAACGCGCACTACAGAAAAAGACGCTCGAGCGGTACGTGGAGGCTAGGACCTCTAAAGCATGAGGCTAGGCTCTCGTCAAATCACAATGCGCGGACTATTAGGACTACGGTCGACCGGGTGCGACGTTTGGGTAATTGTTGGGGTGGGGCTTGAAACGGACGCTTGCCGCATTTCAAACAACTCAACATTGAGTTACCACGCTTTGATAGCAGCACACGTCGTAAACGGCAGAGCAGGAGACGATCTTATTACCTGGTTCTTTTACGCAGCAACAATAGTATATTGTTGGTAATGGCACTCCACTTTGCTGGAGTTAGGTTGCATTGCTCGATCCTTGTTGAGCCGAACCCCCATCCTCTCTGGTGGACTCTTGGCTCTTTTCAATTTCGACCGCGAACCATCTACTGCTAGTATACTGCTGTGCGCAGTGCATTGCATCGGGCGAACCAAAATTTGCGCTTTCGGATTAAGGACCTGGCAACCAGCGAGTTGTGGTGCTTAAGCCTGGGGGTAAAGTACGCGCACAGGGACGGGGAATGGAATGTGTCCCACAAACGTAAGCGCCGTCACGAAGAGTGTGATTGTGACTGTGCTTGCGCTGCTTCGGCAGATTTCCCATTTGAGGACCTGGTGCGGAAAACAAAAAACAAAGCAAAGAAGGGGCGGTGGTGTATATCTGGGCGTTTGTTTCCCTTCCCGCCTTTTTGAGCTGATTCCGCGTACGGGTGGCGCGGAATATAAGGACGTTTATACGGTGAGACTCGGCCAATCGCCGTCGTTCTCGGAGGCCGGACCAACCGTCATGCAGGAAAGCAACCACCATTCAGCCAACCACAAATGACCAGTTGAGAGCGGGAGAAAATTTTGAGAGCGGTGGTTTAGCCCGCGCCTATCATCTGTGTGTTCAAGGCGTGTGACGGTGGCACCTCTTTCAGTATCGGAGATATACCTATCCATTCATCCAACAGCCCTACTCTTTTTACCACAGTGTTTGTTGGTGTCATTGCTGCTGCTATTTGCTAAGATGCGAGATAAGACAAGATGACAGCCCTGTGAATAGATCGGGAATAAAGTCTTTGTCGGCAAGCATGCACGCATTTGACACTTCTATGACTACTTGCCAGCACCACCGATTGGGCCTTACTGGTACTTGGGCTTCGTAGAACCCGACCCCCTAGTTGACGTTACGCCCGGTCAATATTGCAGGGCATCGGCCGGTCTGGATTTTTCCCTCTCCGTTCAGCCCCATTTTCGTGTCGGATACTTCGCTTTCCCTGGCTCGAAGGGCTCCTTGGCCAGTCAATTTAGCTGATAACAGTCAGTCAGTCGCACGCAATGTAATTTTTAGATATTTACTCCATGGCACACTGGAGATCTTGAGTTTTCCGTTTCATCTGCCGCGGCGTTGGTGAGGTGGCGAATCATACAATAGTAAAACGGTGGGGTTCCAAAAAATCACAATACCAAATAACGCTTTGATACACAGTGAAGTATCCGCGCTCTAATGACAAAAAAGATGAATGAAATGAAGCCCTCTTATTTCCTTGTCTAGTATTTGCCGGCGGAATCCGCTTGTCCTACACATGCATGCATGTAAGTATGTTTTCTCAGGTCGCATGGGCGTGGGGGTCAATATAACCTTAGAACTGCCCGGTACAACTCGACAAGGCTATCATCTTGTGCATCTTAGTAACTGGCGACTTTGAATTGCACCAAGTGTGGTGCTACAACAGGGTAGGGCAAAGTGGTGTTTAGCCTTATGGATGGATATGTGCTTCCCAGTTACCCTTCATGCCATCATCTCGTTGAGCGGAACTACAACCTCAGGATAGGACGTAGACGCCTCGCAAGATACACGGCTCAAAAGACAATACACTGTGTAGAGCACTTGTTTGTTTTGATTTCGTATTCGAAGGGGTATATATACTGCTAATCCATCGCTCCTAAATGCTTTGGTTCGAGTTTCCTTCTATTTGTGCGAAAATGGGACATGGACATTGTGAGTTATCGAGGTAGGTTGTGGCTTTTTTAATCGTGTTGCCATCTGCTATATGCAACTTGGGTCTCCTTCATAGCAGACGTCTACCATTTCATGAATTTGACTTCATTCAACGCAATGTGTTTTCTTGTTTTCTGGTTTTCTGGGTTCGCATCATATGAGCGAGAAAGTCCCAGTGTACTTGAATATAGTGGCATCCGTTGTTGGGTAGATTCGCGATTGAGGCTCGAATTCTCTAGTATTCCCTTATATGTCTCGGCGAAAGACTCTAGAAAGCTGTCAATTTTTTATTTATAATATGACACACTTAGGTCGATGATTGTGTTCGCGGCGCTTTTTACGCCTTCTTTGGGGTGTGTATGGGTCGTATTCATCATTTCGGTGACCACCAATGTCGCCACCAGCATCGTATCTCCGTAACATTTGTCGACATAGATCAATGAAGGCCTCTTCGACATTGGCTAGTTCTCTTATATGAGCCTAACGGTACGTTTGTAAGATAAGTGGGTGGAGGACATACTCTTGGTTCGTGCGCTTGTTTCGTAGTATGGAGCACCCCATCTTCGAGAAACCTCGAAGCCTCGAGCCCGGGGAACAGTCCGGTGTTCTTCTAGATCGGACTTGTTGCCACATATGACTATGGGGACGGTGTCATCGTCTTTAATGCGGATTATCTCTTCGCGAAGGCCAGCAATCTCACTTAGGGAAGACTCGGAGGTGATACTGAAAACTAGAAGGAACCCTTCCCCTGTCTTCATGTATAGGTCTCGCATGGCGACTACAACCGTGTCAGCGGGCTGTGGAATGAAAGAGGGACGCGGCGAAACGAACCAAATTGGTCGGTCCCCGCGGTATCCATACTATCTCTAGTCAGCATGACTGGCAGGTTGGCGGGGAGCTAGAAGTCATGAGCGGCGATGTCTTACATCTCTAGGACCACCTGGCGTTGCTGCAGGAGACGAATCAGCTTGTCCAGGCCAAGCCAATCGGATAAGATTGCGGGGCGCTCACATCAACCGTCATTTGTGTCCGGTAGGAATCCTCGATCGTCGGATCGTAACTCTCAATCCATTCGTTGTGGACAAATTGAGCTATCACAAAAACCGCAATTAGCTAACAAGCCCTGGACCTTAGCGTAGATGTCACCGTGCTTCGGTCGGGAACTATGATAGCAATGAGCCATATGCCCTACCTGTGAGACAGCTTTTCCCAACGCCGCCTTCAGCCAGTGTTAGTGGACGAGTTTCAGATAAAATAGACATTCGTAGTTGGAAAAAAAAAAACTCACCTGCGCCCATCACCACAACGTGGTACTCGCGGCTATCCGTAGAAGAGTAAGCATTAGTCTCATAGCTCTAGGTGGCACGACTCCCAAGGGAACGACGATACAAGAGTGGAAGGGCGAGACAAACGTAGGCTGGTGATAGCGAGAGTGTCTAGGGGGCATGACTTCGACTTGAGCGCAGTGCTCAAAGCGCTGGCCTAACTAGAGCTCAATAGTAGATCAGATCCTCATGAGCCGCTTAAGGTCGACGTCGCTGGTAACTGGCAGAAAAGGAGGCAGGGCGCCTGCGCCTCGCCGACGCGTCCACTTCTCACTTGCGTTGCTGTTTGCGTAAAATGCAATGTATGGGCCGTTGCGATGATTAAGATGGAGAGTTGATGCTGCTGTGGTCGGTGGATAAGATGCTATATTGGCTTTAATAGCACTTTGGCATTAGCAGCGGGGTCCGTGGCCACTAGGATTAAGCCGAATGCTGCAAAGCGCAGTATACCTACACTGGAATGGGCTACTGACTATTACGAATTGGTGTGTATTAGGGCAACTTGGCGGATAACGAGCCACGAATGAACCAATTGATGCAGTGGATGAGGCGACTTGGCTGCTTGGACTGAAGTGAAGGCAGGAAGATGTGTCGGACGTATGACGTCGGGGAGTATTTGTAGACGAAGAGCGGCCCTTCAAGAGAGGTGAGGCTCTCCCGTACTATGGACTAATGGAATCTCCGGGATGACGTCGGACGTCGGTTAAAAGCAAGTCGTCCGTGCACAGAGCATCAGAACAGCAGGCAGACGGATGTTGGAGGACAGGGGCAGCCGTTGCGACGTGGAGTACGCAGAGACAGGTGATGAGAGGCGAAGGCGGGCGAGAGAGAGACAGATGAGAAAAGCAACAACGAAGCCAGCCACAACTAATAACTCCCCGGTCCGATGAGGCGCGAATCTCCAACTCAAGGGCAGGGAGTAGAAACAGTAAGAGAGGATGGGAAGAGTTTGGAAGCAGGGAAACCCGGGGAATTATCAGGCAGGCAGGTATTAAGAAGATGCAGGTGTGAGAGAGTGCGTGCTGTGCTGTGCTGTGCTGTGCGGTGCGGTGCGAATGCGCGCGGTTAGGTAAGGTATCGCAGTGGCTGCCGTCCTAGTCCTCGTCCTCGGTACTGTCGTAGTATACGTGCGTGTAGGATGCCCTACACAATGTACGGCACGGTACAGTACGGTCCGATCAACAGGACAAAACGGAACGAAATGAAGCGAAACAAGTGGCACGGCAAGGACACCAGAGGATATATCTAGATGTGGTCTAGTGTGGAAGAACATTGAAAGATCGGACGAATACCGAGCATTACACACATACGGTTGGGAGGTGGTAGACGCAATAAGTACCCGAGGTACCTGCTAATGTACTACCTGCCCGAGCAGGTACCTCCCTGCCTCTCTACTACTGCGCATGTATGTATGTGTATGTATGTACGGAGCATAGTGGTGGTATGATGTAGTCGGTAAGTAGCCACAGAAGCTCGCTGTGGAGCTCCAGACACCAAACACAGAACACCGGTTTATCCTTGTTTCCTTATCCTCACTGACGTGAACTTGTGTTTCGTCCTTTTGCTGTCTGTCCACCATTGCCAAGCCATGTAAAGCTCTGCAGCTTGCATCGGCTGAGGGTGCATTGCAGCAGCTCTCACCAGTAGCGCGTAGGAGCTGCAGTGCACAGTTAGGTCCTTGCAGCACCGGTTACAAGGAACAGCATCTACGCATGCTACCTACATGGGCACTTACGTAGCACAACAGCAGTATACATAGCAGATACTTGTATACAAACGGAAATATCTGCCTCCCACTAGCTCATGCTTAAATCCTTTGTACCTTCCTACAGTAAACGGTACCTTTCAATGTAGGACATATCTCCATGTGACTTACTGTACGCTACGCAGTAAGTAGTGAGGTGGATAGCAGCGACTGCAAGCAGCCCCATGTGTATGTAGAGGGAGAGGAGAGAGGTAGGTACCTTCGTACATTTGCACGCTGCCTACAGGTAGAGTATACTCAGTATGTACTTTAAGGCAAAGACATATGAGGAAAAAGACCCCTCGCCTTTGTCCCGCTTCTAAAGGTAGGTACTTGGTAGTAGTAGACGACTGCTACCAAACAACAACGGTCTTCGGGACTAATGATAGACATACCAAGCCATGTGCAGCCGGACTGCGTCTATGCTCCATATCATAGATTTCGAGCAAGCCGCCAAGCTGTGTAAAACCCTCTCAAAGACCCCATATATCTGCATACCAAGATAAATGTAGTAATTTTGATGTCGATACATATCTAGGTTAGGTGGTCCAGAACAGCATGGAGCACAAGAGAGACGCCTAGCCTGGACCAATCGCCACTCAGCTGAAGACGGCTCGTGCCAACCACGATGATCGCGGCTAGATTAGCCGCCCCATGACTATTCGATACACAAGGGAACCCGACATGGCTCACTCTCTGCTCATTCCAACCATCTCTCTGTCCCACGAGAAACAATTATAGATGTATGCTACGGACGGACTACCTAAGGGATCTGTTTGCCATTACACCAAGAATGCATGATCATGATAAATCTTAGATACTATCTACCACTTGGTTTTAGTTACTATGTAAACATACCTTCAAGTGAGTTCAGCCTTCGTATACTTATAGCTAGAACCATACGATATCCAGTAACGAGATAGTTCCACAAGAACTAGGCAGTCATGCAGGTACGCATCATATTATAGGTAAGTACTAATGCACCCATTGCATTAGAACCTCATACATACCTAGGTAGACATCATCCTGATCTTGATTCACAATAAGAATTCCATCTGGGCCCTGCTGGTTTAGCCTGACCTGAGCAAGACCCATACTATATGCACAAGCTGGAAGGAATGAAATTGCATAACTTTCGGTATACGTGTAAGACAACAAATGCCCGTAATTGACAGAAGTAACCGTTTTCAAATACCAAAACTGTTATAAGTTTTAGACCCGGATACAAATGTTGTCTGTCCTACAACGGAATGAGAGGAGAAAATAGGAAAAGAGGCACTCCCCAGACAACGCAATAAAAATCTAAACAAGCCAAAGACCCTCATCCTTAGACCCGCAAGTCGCCAAAATAGATAGGCATATAGCTAAGTAGCTCGGATGATGCCAATTACAGCTTCATAACCACATCCCGGTCTATACACCAGATAGTAATAGGAAGGAGATCTAAAGTGATCTAGGAGATAATGATAAAATTAAAAACTAGCCCACTGCGTTGTTGCCATACAACAAGGGTCGAAGTCCCAAGACCAAAGTAGGCGACACTTTAAGGTTTGGAATGCTTTGGGTCCCGGCCTAACGGACTTGGATGGCGTCGTACTATGACCAATTGGAAGATACTGAGGTCGAATGCTTTACAGCCGACCTTACAGAATTACTCCCTTGAGAACGAGGTACTTAGGCAGTATAGGGCAGAAAGTCCTCAGTTATTTCGAAAATTTTACGTTAGAGATCATCCTAAGTAGTATCTTAGGAGCCTGTCATATACTACTATTAGAAACAAAGAAAAGAGAGAGAAGACGCTATAATCCTGAGATTACTATTGGGCATGATCTAAGTAGAAAAGAACTATCTTTAGTGAGGGTGGGTATACTATACTAATTTGAATAACTACGCAACATATAAAGAAAGTGCACAATGCGCGGCCGTTTAAGCTAGCCCACGTGGCAAAAGAAACCGCTTCCATCTTTTCTTTTTACGTATAGTAGTAAAATAGCAAAAAGGGTCATATTTCTGACAGATTACCTAACTCTTACCTACTTACAGCAAGCTTCTTGACGAATTAGATCACCACTTAGTTGGCTATTTACACAAAGCTTTGTCTTGCTGCCCTGTACCACGATCTTTCCTCATCCTCGCGGCATCTCATCGGGGACTAGGGTTGCAGGAGGTTAGAATGGACCCTTTAGTGTGGGGATAGTCTAGCATTTTAACCCCAATATCTCTTGGAAGAAACTCAGGAATCAATAATATGTAGGTCCTGACCCCATAACTACAACCTCGCAGCTACCCACTTGTGACCCAGCTTCACTCTGGAAAAAAACCCCCCTGATGCGTCTTCTACGCAGTAAGTATGGTCTGGCCACTTGGAGATCTGAAGTGCGTGCTGCAGGATCAACACGTGCAGTGCATATCTAGTATAGGCAGGTCTTACAGAAGAAGCAACAGGGATAAGCCTGTCTGAATTATATTGTGATGTAGTATTGATTGCTTTTGTGCTATTGACCCATCAGCTACATGTAGTCATTCGGTAACCTAAAGGCTACTTCAAGTCTATCTTCTCAGAGAAATGAAACGGTGAAATAGTAAATCAGAAGTTCTGAGGCCCTCCTTAAACCTACGCCCTCTTAGTTTCTAACTGGTGATTCTTTTATGTTCAAGGTAATACTGACTACTCGTCGTCATTGTACTCTGCGAACACTGTCAAGGTAACGGATGAACTTGACAACTTTGTTTGAGCTAGTCGTCGTCTACGCTTCATTGTCGTCATGGAATATCCCAAGAGGTAAACCGTGGCTAGTGATGCGGTTGTGTGATCTGTTTATTTCCCGTGTCTTACACGACTCTCGGATGTAACTTGGCTGCAGGGGTATAGACCTTGGCAGACGGCCGCTCCAATCAGCGCCAGACTTCATAGGTACCTAGTTCCTTGAACGGTCCAGGGCTCCAGAATTCAACTCTCACAGAGAGCCTAATTCGCTACTGCGTGTCCCGACAGTCCGGAACCGAGTAACGCGCCACGAGGTGAGCTCGATAGAAACAAAACAAACGGCTCAACGCAGATTGACTCATTCAGAGTGGAGTGGATCGGTTTATCGTTTCATACATCTCACCGTTTACACTTATGCCGCGTCTTATGTTGCCTTAATACCTTCAAGTCGAACATCAATCTCGTTTCACCTTTATAATGACACAGAGGTTCTTTGACTGCTCGGTGTCCGAATGTGGAAGACCGAGTGCGCGAGCAGTTGGGGCAGGTTGTGATCTATGTAGCAGGCACTTCTGTGGAGTTCATATGTCTAAGGATTTCCACAAGTGCAGCAGCACTGGGGCGAGAGTCACCCAGACATACCACTGTAGTGCGATATTCGCTAACTGTGGTGCCATATCAGGACCTTGATGATGCAGCCTATGACGCTCTCATTGGTGCTGAACTCGGCCGTCTTCGTGCTCAAATCAATGAGAAAGCAGTCTGTGAGCTTGCTTCCAGCCTAAACGGTGGCAATGCTTGCACTGTCGAATACCCTACACAAGTTGATGGGTTAGTTGCTCTTACGGGGTGTGCCAACTTCCACGCCCGTATCCGCTTCAGTGATGGGTCAACACCGTGGCTCTTGCGAGTGCCGCGGGTTTCAGGGTTTGCTGTTGGGTTTCCCGTTCCTCTCGCAGAATACCTCATCCGCAGCGAGTATGCAACCCTAAAGTTCCTTGAGAATACCGCTATACCGGCACCACGAGCTTTCTCATTCGGCATCCCCTCTCAGGGCACCGACCATGGTATTGGGGTCTGCTTTCTTCTTATGGAGGAGTTGCCAGGCAAGCCGTGGGATGGTCAAGGAGACTCTGCCAAGATCTGGAAAGGTCTCGCTGAGATTTTCGCAGAGTTAGAAAAGCATCCATTTACCAAGGCTGGGTCTCTACTGGTCGACTCTCCTGAGGAGGTGCCGTGGGTCTCCGGCATAGCTAGCGACAGATTCGTCTGTCTTTATCCCTATGGACCATTCGATACTGCGGCAGCATACTATATGGCTTGGGCTGAGCAGTACCTGGTGTTGATTGCGGACGGCCAGCTCTATCCCCAGTTTCCTATCGATGCATACTTGGTGTACCGCTTTCTTCAGGACAATGTGCCTCAGTTGTCCGACTCTAAAGACAAGTTCTTTCTGAAGCATGTAGATGATAAGGGTGATCACCTGATGGTTGACGAAGACCTGAACATTACCGGCATCATTGACTGGCAGATGGCACGTGTTGTTCCGCGACGAGAGGCATTTGCGCCATCCCTCGTGACTGCTGACATGCATGCTCTTTGCGGCGGCAAAGTCTCGCTCAGCACACAAGACGTCGCATTAAGCAACGCATTGCGTGAGAAAGGGCTAGGGCTAGAAAGCCATACTAGAGATGAGAAGGTAAGAAGATTCTTCTGGGGCCTGGGGCTCGAGCCTAAGTGGGCATACGCGCTGCCATTGGCGAAAGCCATCCTTCAGGTCTTCGGGGTTGAAAAGGGCTGGGATGAATGGAGAGAGGTAGCATTGAAGCGGTATGAGGGCGATAAACGCCTAAAGGCTCTCGTGGAAGCGTCTTCGGGGGGAGGCAAACATTAACCTAAGAGGCTATTCTCAACTCGATACGGTATATATCCTATCGAGTAAAACGACGCAGTTCATGTACTTACTAAGTATCTCAAACTTCAGCTTTCTCATAGATTATATAAAACTAGCCAGCGAAGAGAATAGCAAAGCCAGGAGCTGGAAGTAGTGGTTCATTCTAGTTTAAGAGGAATAGTCACTTATGAAGAATACGTTTTAACGTAAAGTGCACAGTTCTCGTTTATGACCATTACATGAACCGTCTCACTTAGTTAGCCGTTTTCGCACCGTTTCCACCTAAGACCCGTGACCGTTGCCTGCTGCATAAATTACACGCAAAGATCCCCACTGGTTACCTTTAATAACTCCCTGGTCATGGACAAGGTATAACGGGTTAAATTATCAACATCAACAGCTCTGGAAATCGACGATCCGGCTCCCCGGAACGTCTAGAATAGATTAGTGGACAGGATAGCTAGTAGACTAGCGAGGTTGAGGCACTCCACTCGGATACATCCCCGTTTCAACTAATGACGCAAGACAAAGGCATGAAAATACCTACTACGTACTTACACTATTACGATATGAGGTTTGCATGAATTATAGTATTGTCACAGCCTCAAAACCAGCATTGGACACGTCTGCAAGACTCCTCCCTTTACCGGCTAGGAGACACTTATCACCGCCAACTCTTATAACGGCATGACCAAAGGAATTGACCCCTCGACAATACTATATGTGCTAAAAATGGGACACGGAATTCACCGCTAGAAGAGGATACGGTCTGACATGGTGTACCTGGTCGGTCGAGGTCCCTGGTGATGATCAATAACAAATTCCGGCCCAACGACGTGGGAGACGCCCCAAGCTGACTAATATAGGATGATCTACATATTATAGTGCGTCCCAGCTTCACGGTACCGGCTCGAGCATCTACATATAGTATAGATTACTTCCAATTTATAAATTACGTGTTTAGCTTACACTATGCTGGGCAAGGCAGGTCGTCTCCAGGAGCAATAACTAGCCAAGTCGCTAGATACCTCATTAAGTAAGAAGAAGCGACTATGCGCAATCCTGCCGTATGTAGAAGTCCTTCACCATATTTCTAGTCCCACTTCTAAAACGACCTAGATCCAAGAGAGAGAGAGAGAGAGATCATACCTAAGTTAAATGGGTTGTCTCTCTCTTCCCTCCCTCCTTCTCACTAGGATTTTAGGGAACAGATAATTGCTAAGTTAAACTAAATCAATGCCTATAAAGAATATATAGCTTCAGGCCTTTTATACCTAAATATGCTAAAATGAAAACTCGACTTACAACGACATCAGAAACAAGAAGCCATCCCTGTAGACTAACTGTTGGTAGTAACATGTCAACAGCTCTGTAGCGACTCACTTCTGTGTACACTGCCTACGCATATTATCTCAATCGCCTTCGTGGATTGGTGGTATTTCGAGGCAATGACGCATGGAACTTGGCACTTATGCATGTACCCCTTGCTCTAGTCTCTCTGCTAGCTTAGTTCCGGAATTGACGTGAGGTATTTAGTGCGGGTTTAATTTGGTCTCCTGCCGCCGTTGGTATCATGACGAGACTACGGAGATAAGTTGAATAAACGAGGAAACGAGATGCGATACGACTACTGTAAAGTGATAGTGATAGTGATAGTGATGGTGACTAGTCCTCTCACGTAGTGCCAAGCTAAACATGTGCCCGATATCTGGGCTAATTATCCGTCGATGGCGTTGAAGATAACGTCATTTCCCTTGTCCTTAGAAGACATAGGCTAGGGTTCCTGAGAGTCGATGTGATACGTCACGACTTCCTAGCCGCAAATGGTATACCGTACATTCTTGCCCCCTATCCCAAGAGGACTTAATAGTTGAGTGGCCGAAGTTCTCCTAGGAGTGGTGGGTTCGCCCAAGTGTGAAGATATGGCGATAAGACAGTTCTCACTACAAAATGATTGCGCGCGGTTCACTATAGAATGAGAGGATCGCCTAAATTCAATTTACAGAGTTGCGCTAGGCGGGACACGACATGACAATATCTACTTAGCAATGTTCTGGTTCGACGTAGATGTGACCTTCAGGGTAAGTACCTAGGATGCTGAAATCTGCCCGATGTTTAACTCGATGTTGTCCGACAAAGGCATATTATCTCTAATAAGCTTCACACCCTAAATACCATGACCTACATAAGATTGTCTAAGACTTAGTAAGATGTTCCGACGGGAAAGGGTAGTTATTGCATGTGCTACGCACAATTTTCACAACCCGAAGTATTACTCCTAATGTGACTGGTTAAAAATGATGCGGATCGCCCCAAACGAAACATGCCAACCGGAGAATTATAAGTTGCGTGGTCGACTTGTTGGACACGAGAAAGCGCTTGTGACAGCGGACCTCATCCCGCAAGGACACAAGAACTTCCCATCTCTAAGTTCGAGCTAAAGATAATCTTTGGGTTATAAAAGTGGTCGCGAGGGCCCGGGAGGGGGGGCCATTAGTAAGTAATAGCCCATCTACAACGCCACTGTCTTCGGGCCATGGCGATGGTTTACCTAGTCTAGACCAACGGCACAAACACCCGGGATAAGGCGCGTAGGACTGCCGAGATCTAAGACAGTCATATGATACTAGAGTAATGACTCGAGAAAATAGTGTCCGAGGTCAGCACACCTTAACAGAGTACTAGATCACGAGACATACAAGCCGGGACGCTTACGTATGTGAAGGCAAAATACCTATACGAAGCCCTTTTCTTTCCCCTTGGGCTGACGCGGAACAATACTACCAGTAACTCTCGCCAGCCTAAGGTACATAGAACAAAGATGTCACGAGACTAGCCAAACCGCCAGTTCTTGGAAGTCAGTATTATTCTCGTGCTCCGTGACTGGACAGACGTCTTTGACCACGAAAGCACTATTGCAGCACTATCATCAGAAGTCTGCTTGCTTGTCCCGTTACAAGTCTTGGGGAGTTTGAGGTGAGGGGATAAGGGATATTCCCGTAAGGACTGTTGAACCCCGGCTGGATCTATCTCTATGAAGCTGTTCAGCAACTCAGAGGATAACTAGAGTCGTCCACATGAGCTTGATAGCTGTGAGTCTATTTCTAGGATAATGCCGTATACCTAAACCAGGAAATCGAGAAGGGAAGGGCTGCTCATTTGATGCATATTACTTACTATTTATGTAAGATGCTGACTATGGTGCTACATATACCTCTGATAATCCGGTTAAGTATTTAGTTGTAGACAAGCAAAAGCGAAATGGGCAGAATCAATATCGACCAATAAAGGGACAGAGGGACAGAGCTGAGGATTGATTACTTGATTACATGAAGGATCTAGCAGGATATTGACAAGGCAGACAGACATCAGCCTCGACCTTCCATGGAGGCATTGCTTTTAAATTGAAATATGCTCTTCTTTCCTAGATGCGAATCAAGGTGACCGTCTAAACCCACGACTAACCGACTAAAAATTATGTATGAAATAGATGTGTGTGTAAAGTGAGACAGAGTAATGGGGAATAAAAGTCGCAGGAAATGACCATTTCTTTCCATATTCCTAGGTACGCCACCAATGATCTCTAAGGTTTAGAAGCCCAGCGCGAAAAATGAGAGAATATAGGTGTAAACCCGAGAGACAACCAAACCTATTGGAACGATTGGAATAGTGTGCTCAAAGCACGTCCAACCTCCTACAGATCACCAACTAGCACCTGCTTCCGCTTCGTCTGTTCAGTCATCTTCGAGTCGTGCTTCCTGCTCTGAAAACAAATTCACAATGAATCGTCCTTAATCCTGCTCCAGTGCCCTGTGGATGATATTCGCCCTGTGAGAATAGCAGAATTGTGAAAACCGGCCAACGATGCGGAATCACCAAACCCATGCAGCCGCTTCCCTCTCCAATGCAATACGATAAAATGACCGCCCCTTGTGCTGTTATACAGCTGGTAGGTGAGCTACCTATGAAGGCTAGAACTGGGCTGTAATATATAGCGCCCGTCGCTTGATACCACCCTGTTCCCGTCCCTTTTTTCGCCGTGTATGAAAAATGCTTCATATAGAAAAGCGGCATCACCTTTTCTTCCTATCATGGTGATGGACGATGACTCGACTCGGACGACTTTCTTGATCGATCAAATTTGTCGTTGGTAAGAGAGCCGTCCAATGATGAATGATAAATTTCGCCTTATGGTCCGATGCAAGGTTGTAGATATTCCTAATCGTATAATTTCGATCGAGGGTTACTGATTGTAACGCACAAGTTGTAATCCCTTTGCCCTCAAAAATCAAACTCCAAATTCTGCGTTTGAGTACCAGTGAATAATTGCTGCAAAGTCGTGACGGTGTAAAATAAAGAACCCTGACGCTAATGCTTCTGAACAAGTTGTAAAGAAGATGAATACCAAATAATGCCCAAATAATTGGCCTTGAAAAAAAAAACACCAACGAAATGACACAAAAACTCCTGGGCTGTTGCAACAACGCTCCGACATGCCTGTGGGGTAACCACAGAGATTTCGACGCCAACGCTAAGAATGATGCACTGACATGATCATCAACTGCAAACGCCAATATATGCAGCACTAGCCAAATTGGCTACCCGCTCACAATCCTGGAAACGGTGACAGCCCTTGGCCACAGCCTCCTGGCTAAACGAATCCGGCTGGATTCGGAAGCGAACACATGATACAGGTATCCCTTCAGAATGTCTTCAAACTAACACCACCAACTACTCGTGATGGATATTCTCTTCTGATACCTTGTAAGCTACCGTCCAACCATGAAGGGTAGTAAGTATGCTGGTGTCGGCCCGTTGGGAGGAGAAGACGAGCCAGCAGCTGAATGATGACCATTATACAACTGCCCACTCCAGACATGATTGTTACTTCCAGGGTACACTGAAGGTGTATTTGTACCGCTTGAGGTTGGTTGGTTATTGCTGTTGTAGTCGACACGATTTAGACCTGGGGGAGTGGCTAGACCCGGAGGTGGTCTGTTTGTAATTGGAAAGCCATTGCCTGCTGCTGCCATCAACCCATTCATGCTCGCTATCGGACCGTTCGCGGGAGGGCCTGCAGTTTGACCGGAGCGGACACCTAGTGGATTTTTGGAGAAGCTGAGACGGATACCACCCTTGACACTGTTATGCAGAAGTTTCCCATAAAGCTCGTGAAGGGCCCTCGTTGCATGAGAGACATCTTCAAATTCCACGAAGCACATGGGTCCATTCTGCTTGGTACGGAAACAGAGTCGTTTGTACCCACGTTGTTTTTGAAACATGGCCTTCAATTCTTCCTCTGAGGTGTCGATTGGCAGGTTGCCAACATAGAGGGTGTTGCACGGCGGATTCTGATCGGCAGGGTTGACAGGTGGAAAATTATGGCGATTAAAGTTACCCATCTGGAAGTTTACTGAGTGATTTGTCCCATTCATGATAGTTGGCGACATTCCATTACCATGAGCAGACAGGGGGGCCATGTTCGAGTGCGCATACGATGTTATTGGAGCGGTTCCGTTGGTGGTATTGAGCGATAGATTGGCTAAGCGCGTGATGGGTAGATGCGGCGCCGTAGCGCGTCTCTGCTGTATAGCTCCATTCTCGGCGTAGGCAACAGGATCTTTTAAAAGCTCTCGGGTCTCATCGTCCTCGGCGGTATCGTGGATGAGAGTTTTTCCAAGACTGTGTGTTTGATTGGTGAGATGATTGCCGATCGGCGACTGTGGAGAAAAAATATTCTGATAATACTCCGGGTCAGCCATGTCGTTGATTGGATACAAGCCGTTCGAAGGGGGTGCAATCTTGTCGAGTGACTGAAATGCGTCACTGAACCGAGAAGGCTGGCGCGCAGTAGCGCCTGGCGAAGTGATACCAGTAGTCCCATTCGTCTGAGTTGAAACCCCATTCTCAACCGGATATCTTCTCGAACCAGTCGGGCTTCCAGATATGATCTCAACAACCATCTCAACGGCGTTGGGTCGGGGACATTTGCCGTGTAGCATGTCCTTCGCCTGCTGTGCGCCTGCGAGGGTATTGAACTTGAGAATGGCTGAACGGAGTCCCACGTCTTTCGACATATCCAGCGGGAGGACCTCAACATCAATGAGGTCTAGCGAAAACAGGAGCATCAACCGCAATTGTTCCTCGGTGGTGTCGGCAGGAAGGCAGCGAATCAAGACTTGACGTGAAGTAGACGATGTAATACCGTAAGGTGTCCCAACAGGTTTGGCCGATGCTTCATGGTCGAATGGATGTATCGCAGATTTCGATGAAGCCGTAGACCTGAACTGCTGCTGCGGGAGCGGCTGGCCGACGAAGCCATGCAACGACATGGTCGACTTGGGAGGACTACCAACGGCAGCACCAGGAGAGAAGGGACTCGTTCGACTATCAGACAAAGAAAACAAAGACGATTTGGTCGATCTTGGGATTGGGCTTTGAGCGGTGAGGTCTACGTTCATACTTCGAAATGCATACACTCGGTTACTATGAGAAGATAAGACACAGAAGACTCTTGTGCAGAGCAATAATCGTGTGCGGTCGAGGATTAGGTGCGACGACGATCGCGCTGATCAGAGCAGTTGTAGGAACCCTGTCTGGCACGATGCGAGCTGTGCAATGGTGTCTTTGAGACAATGCGACTGAATGAATGAATGATTGATTGATCGATGGATTGATTGAATTATGCGTCGAGAACGGTAGGTGATCGATCGGCGTGATGCAATGCGTGCGCCTCTTAAGGCAAATTATGGGTGCGCAGTAACGCAGGACTCAACTTGGTAAGATGCGCCGCGCCGACAGCGAGCGCAGGAGTAGTACGGTGCAGTGCAGTGCAGTGCAGCTGGTAGGCTGACGAGTTGGCACACAAGGATCGACTGCTTGGTTCCTGAGCGACAGCGCGCGCGACCGGGGGAAAAATGGAGAAATCGTAGCGACGATGGTCGGCAGCAGTGGGTGGGTGTGGGCGCGCGTGATGCTCGTTGGTGCGCGGGTGAGATAAGACAAGACAACAGCGGCGGGCGCGGGTGGAGGAATGCAAGTCCAGGTAGCTTAGTAGGGCAGATCACTCTTTTCGACTTGGATGACAACGACGACGACGACGACGACGACAGCGACGACGACGAGAAGCGACCTTGGGCCTGTGAGAAGGCGAGAAATTAGAATGTTTTGGAGGAGCCGGAATCAATAAGAACACGATTTGGGGGAACGAGTTTGGGGAAGAGGGGGTATAGGTAAGAAGAAAGCCTGAGCTTGTCTCTCCGTGTCCGTGGCCCGTCTGTCTGCTCTGTCTGCTCTCCTTGTCTCGCTGGCTGGAGGGCGTGGGATAGAGGAGGATGAGTGGAAAGGATGGTTGATTGGAGGACGGGCCCTGTGTTTGTACACTACTCTTGGTACGGGGTCAAAGGGTTGGGTTGCAGGGGGGTTAGAGGAAGACTATAATAATAATACCGTACATGCACTAGCAGGTACAATAGTACCGGAGCAGTAGTAGGAGGGCGAAGTGCACGATGGGGTGGATGTTTCGCTCGAGGTGTGGCCTTTGTGTGGCCGCGCATGCTCCCCCACTCCTCTTGCAACCTCCTCGTCACGATTGGTAGGCCGTCTTCACGTATATTGCTTTTTCCTCGTTCGTTCTTCAATTGCGATAACAATACGTGTTCCTCTGGCGATGATTAAGTCCTGAGCAATTAGTTGCTGCCGGCTCTCCATGCGAGGGCGTGGGAGGTCGAGCAGAGAGTATTGATGATGTGCTGAGGGTGGGTGGGAGGCAGGTCACGAAATAGAACGCAACTCTAAGCAGGTTATTGAGGTATGACGAGGAGCAGAGGTATGGGATGCTACGAAGTATGTCGACGTGAATAATCAAAGACGGGTGATGAAAGAGGGACTTACAGTTCCTGTTCTGGGTCACTGCAGTTGGGCTGGGCCTAATCCAGATGCGAAGTTGTGTTGGATGGGAGAAGGAAGTAGGAGGGTGGAGAGAGAGGGTCGGGGGGATGAGGATGCGTACCTATGATATGGTTATGAGGATGAGCAGGAGCAGTTCAGTAGCTACATATGTATGTACTGTAGGTGTGAGTGCGGGTGTGGCTCAAGTCAATATCTACTTTCTAGTATATACTCACTTAGGTATGCAGACTGAGGTTACCTAAAGCCTAGAGGCGACAAAGCAGGTACTGTAAATGGACGGGGGAGACCGGGTATAGGTCCAAGTAGATTGCACTAGGCAGAAGGTGCAGATATAGGTAAATGTAGATATCTGGGTACCTCCAGATGTCCCTTTGCCCTCTTTACTTACCTTATTTTCTCGCTGCTTATACTTTGAAGCTTCCATGTCTGTAAAGACGTTTGTCTACAACTACCTACTTTACTTAGTAAGCGTTCGGCTTGGGCTGCTCAGACGAGATCTCAGATCTATTTAGATTTAGGTAAGATAGAAAACAAACAAATACTAAATTTGTTATACAAATACCTATTCACGAGTATCTATAGAAGGTAATATGGCCACAGATTTATAGATATTACATGTATGTAGTAGTGTAGGAGATGGATGCAGAATACAGGGGGACGGATAAAGGTAGTGTACAGGTAGGTAGCTTCTGTAAACATCCAGCTCCATGAAAGGCACTTACTCATAACTACCAGGTGGATACACAGTAATGTCTACGATGTATACGATGTACACCAGCTACAAGCTGCTGTTGACTGCTCACTCTATCCACCGTATATTTATCCTATAACCTCACCTGTTCAACATCTCTCTCCTACGTCAGAAGCACACTTTACAATCAAAATTTCATGAAAGCCCACCAGGTTCAAACATCTAGCTAATCTGCTAATACTTGAGTAGAAATATTGTGTGTTGTACCGCGTCAGAGGAGTGAAGAGAACCAGTAGGTAACAAGTTCCGGGGTTCGAGGTAGGTACCTACTGGCAGTCGTGAGTTACCCAAGTACAGTACAAACCAGGCCAAGCTGCCAAGCCCACCAAGCTTGCAGCTCGGGACAGGCACACGCTAAGATGTTACTCTCGCCTTGGGTCTCTGAATGCACTAGTATGGTACACCACTTTAGGTCCCGGCTACCTCATAGGTAGGTACAGTACGCTAGTACCGGAAAGCAACAAGTGCAGACGCAGGTGGTGCAGCCCCACTCGCTCTCTGGAGCAATTTATCGCTGCGGGGCCCAACTGCAACTGCCGGGGTGTTTTGAGTTTCCAGTTCCTTGAATTTCTCGGCCATCCATCATGAGGCTGTGCAGTCCATGGGTTCAACCATTCAATGCTCCAACCCATCTCCGCAAAAGCTTTAAAAACAACGAGACGCGAGATACCTTGTCAGACAATAGAGAGGATCTAAGTTGGTGCGCTGACAAACACATTTCTCACTAGCTTATCTACTAAGCATATTTCTTCCTGGCGCTCCATGAAAATCCCCGACAGCTTGATGGTATTGGTATCTACATACTGCGTAGATATCCGCTCGTCCCTATTCGTCGGGCTTTTATCAAACGGCATAAACCTCGACATGTTGGATTTAGATAAATGAGGTTTAAATAGCATTCTCGGTCTATCATTCTGTACTATACTATATTTGCTTTGCGGCCGCGAATATATGTGCAATATACACAATAGGTGATATTAAACAACTAGCAGCTTTACCTGCCGTGGACTTATTCAACGGCCCAATTAAGTGCTTGCTATATAGGTAGTAGTAGCTTAGATAGTACTCAACTTCTAGTGTGTTCTGTGTCCTACATTGGGGGTCTCGTAGTGGAAGCAGAGCCTCTCGCCTCCATTCTCGTGTGCCTCGACTGGAACATTGCGCATGCAGGCCTCCTTGCTCAAGCAAGTACCTACACCATGCTGGACGGATTACACCATGGAGGGTTACAACTTGCATGTGGGGGCTAGCACTTCGCCGCCATCCGTCACATCGAGATCCTCTAAACAAGACAGACAGGGTCTGATGTAGTGAGAACCTGTGCTCGTTGCTCATATCGGTACTCCTCTGATGTTGTTTTATCCTCGCGATTTTGAAGAAGGGGTAGAACGGCATTGACCAGTGCTGTGATGTGAATGTTACCGTGAGCTAACGTCTTCCGGCACGCTGGAATATTCAAGCAACCGGGCGCCACAGGGCTTTAGCACACATGATATGCTTGTTAACACGATCGGTTAGCACCGAAGAGGTAGCTGCACACCAAGGACCTACCCGAACCATCAAATATATGAGACGATGTTGCCAAGATTCCCACAATGCTTTACTACGTATAACTAGGTTCAACCACAGCGTTGTAGTTCAAGCTCCCGCGGTACCTCGACTCGCGTAACGGTTGCGAAGCGGTCCGCTGGCTCGGTGGGTGGGATAGAAGGAAACGTGCCTGAGCAAGGGGATGAGAAGCTGATTGGTGTGTGTGTCCGGGTCTTGCTCCCATTCGATGCTCTCTCCATCTGTGACGACCCACTACCAATGGCCAACACACTGTTCCTCAGCATGCACCTCGAGGTACATCAAGTGGGGTTTCTGTCGAGCTTCATTCGCGTCTCGTGGATAGCACAGGCTTGTGTGTGTGTGAGCTTATTAATTGTTGAGGATGGATGCCTAGAGCATACAACAATTATCATGCTCGATACTAACCAAATTCCCTCAAACGATATCTCAACGAATGGATCTTGCGCCGCATAATCTAGTACATACAGACTTGGCAATATAGCACTTAGTAGGGGTGATTTTGCGTGATTGGCCAAAGTGGTATCAGCAATGAGTAACGGCTTTCTAGCACCTACGATAGGAAAGCCTGGACAGTGCCACAGATTTGGTCTGTTCGGAACGTTTCGACAAGCTACCGATATGCTTGATCTTGTGATTGTCTGATGGCCCGGCAGCTACAGAAGCCATGTGCTACCCATGGGCATGCGTTTTGGTGCACAATTTCGTACACGACAATGCATGGGCTGATGTTCCTTGTGCATGGCGTGAAGGAGAGTACCGAGATACTGCTGTAAAACTAACTCAGCCGCGGCAGTTTCGCAACTCTCATCATCAGCAGCAGCCACATACCTACGCACAGCATCTAGCAGCTCGCCATCATGGGTGCGTGGAACACTGACCGACCGGTCAAAAAGGGCCAGGGGGACCGGCAACAATAATAGAGAAAACCAATGGTAAGAAGCCAAGGCCTGCGGTTGGACCATGTCGAGTTTTCATTCGGCCAAAAGACGCTTGACACATTTGACGTTTGGGTGTTTGACAGGAGCACCTTCAGTGGGACACCTACCTATATGCGTTGTGGTATTCTTGAGAAGGCGAGGGATACAATATAGTAAGAATAACACAACTGTTGAGATGGTTCGTTCAAGGCAGATATGGTCATAGTTGTGGTTGTGGTCGTGGCTATAGTATGGACAGACACTTGATACTTGCACGCTTCATATGAGAAATGCAGAACAATTTCGTCGGATCTAGACTTTATGATTGGGAGCTATCAGGCTGGTATTCTCTCTGGGCAGTAGCACGTTAGTGAGAGCCTTTGAGAGCCTTTGAGAGAGAGAAAGAGAGAAGAGAAACAACCTCACTACAGAGAGTAAGTGAATGTGCTGGATAAGGCTGGGATACTGGGGGCTGTTCCGAAATACCTTCTGTACCAAACGTTATAGGTACCTCGTACATATGCTATCTACATACGCAGTAGGTATAGGTATATCCACCTACGCAGTAAATACCTAAGTGGGTCAGTAGGACCCATTTTGGTCTAGACCATTTGACACGGCACATGTGCTCACCAGGTACGTACAGCAGGTAGGTGCTTCCTCAGGCTAGGTGGGTAGGTATGGTACGTTATCCATGCTATTCATTTGAAAGGCTTCTATGCGTAAGTAATCCCCAAAATCACCCATGCTCTCCCCCCTGCTTGTTTTCTGCAGTTCACTCCCAAGGTACGTATATGTACCCCAATACCACTCTATCCCAATCTTAAAATGCTCAAGAGTACTGATGTTCAACTTCAAGCCTATGTACAGCTTTTGGATTGGTTGCAGATTTCGCACCTAGCCATCCCTCATCGTACGGTGAACTTTTCACCATCTCAACTCTTGGAGCACCTATACTCTTAGGGCCATTTATTTTTACCTTTGATTAATCAGCTTTCGCGGTGCTATCTCTGAGATACTCTCAATAGGCCACAATAAAACTACACTCGACTCATCAACGGTCAGCTTTACTACATGTACAGCTAACTACGCTCTGTGCCATACGCCAGGACATCTTTCCCCACCCAACACTTCTCCTTACTGCTATAATATGATGTTCCAGCTAACCGTCGTAGTTTCTTCTCGCGGAAGACATTGTGTTTCGATCGTCACGCGCAGCTCCTTAAAGCATGCGCCTTGCCAGAATTCTCCACGAGAGGTTTGCTCAGTAAATTGCCTCCGGGGTTACTATCTTAAGTGCTGTCTTGGACTATTGACTTATTGTTACGGAGTATGAGCCACATAATTCGTGGCAGTTGGATCTAAGGTTATAACTACTTCTCTTTGGAAGTTTCCACGGCTAATTTAAGGGAATCAGGGTGATCACGCGTGATAAACTGCTCCGATTCTCATTGATGGGCAGCCAATCACTACTTCGGTGTTTGAACTTAAAAAGGGATTATCCCTCTCGCCTCACGGGGGATGGCAGCTGATTCTCTATTCACGCCGAGAGTTCACGACACGGCGTATAATTGTCTTCAAAAGAGGATATCGGGGGGTTGTTTTTTTTTTTTTTGCATCGCTTTGGTCTAGTTGTACTAGCCGAAAGGAATGCTACCCGTTTGATGATCGTTTGCAGTGAGACATGGAACGGGGAGGAGTACCCGATTCGCGCTTGTAAGTATTCATAAGCACTACTGTACCGTGTCCTAACTAAAGCTTGACCCCGAGGCTAGTAGAATTTCCGACTTCTACGTAGTAGGTAGTTACTCTAACGAAACAGGGTGTAAAAGTATACCTCCCGATACAACGCTAGTCTTGTGTCGTAACCATTATCAATTATCTTGTCTTGGATGCCTGAGATGCTGTGTAGCAGAAGATATATTAATTCACCAACTCAGTCATCATCTCTAAAGCCCTACCCGGGCATAGCGTTGACAGGGCTGCAAGAAATTATGCACGGCAGCGTAGGACTGTCACATCGTCCGCTTTGCACGCAGATGCAAGTCAAACGAGCCATCTTGGCTGCACAGGAAATCTATCGGCCTTCGCCCAGCTGTGTCGGTGACTCTCGCCAGCCTCCATCCCCTCCCTCGCTCGCACTACGAAGGTTGGGGTCCGAACTCTGCAATAGCCTGGACAATTGAATACAGTGCATTTAATTTACTGCTTACAGTAAGCTTTTCCTAATTAGGAAAGACCTTTGATTTTGTGCTAGACCGTTAGCGGCCCGACTCGAATATATTTTTTACTTGACGGACTGTTCTTAAGCCGAAATAAAACTTGCCGAGCTGCTAGCAGTCCGGCATAAAATTAAAGGGGTTTCCTAATTAGGAAAAGCCTACTGTAGGCCGTAAATTAAATGCACTGTATTCAATTGTCCAGGCTATTGCTGACTTCTGGCCCCAACCTTCGTACAAAAGAGCAACAATGGGTGGCCTGGGGAGATTTACCATTGGCACAAGGCGGTACTTGGCCCACGCTTCTCTCTCCCACCTAGGACCATTTTGCTCGTCATTGGTGAAGTAATCCTTGTCCCAACCCCAGAAGTGCACCTGACGAGACGGCACAGGCAACTAGGGCTTCGATGTGATCGATCCTTCTACAGTAGTTGGATTTTCAAGGTGAATATGGATATCGAACCGGGTATTTCGGATTGCTGATATCACAAGGTGTCTGTCGTGCAAGAATAGTTAAGATGGATATAGGATCTTCCTCCCCACAAGGCGCTCTATCCTTGTCTGCTGGGCGCTATTCTCGATATTATGATCTAAAAATATTAGCAAACAAATTACGCGCCCTCGGAACCTACAACCGTGTTGCGCATACAGTATCTCCTGGGAGGTTATTTTCCTCACCATCTATCCCATCCATACGCATACATTACCTAGTGGTGTGCATTCATGGTATCCCTTGTTAACGGCCGGTAGAAGAGCGATTTTTCTAGCGAGGGCTCTACTAAGTATATGTTTGTACTACGCACTAGGACTCGTGTTCAGGGAGACATCCCTGTTCGCCGTCAATGATTCTCGTCAGACCAGAAGAAGACTGCCTAGCCGATATGCCTACCCAAGTCTTCGGTGTCCCCTATCTAAGCGAGACCCAGACTTGTCCGGGGTAGCGTGACATCTATGGTCACCACATTGACGTCGTCTTTTCAAGAGCTTCCATTGTTATCTGCACACCACAGATTATAAGTAGAGGTGTAGGTTAGACTGACTGAGTAGTGATCCGAACACTTACCCAAGTTCCCGACCCCCACGATGCTTCGCCGATTATCCATGTTCTGGGTTTTTCCGAGACCTAAAGTGCTTGGAATCCTTCTAGATTAACAGCGACACGCGAAGAGCCAATTAGACGACCGTCAGCAAGAAGATGAAACGCCACGTTTTTGCTTGGTGCTTATCATTTCCCATCAACTGCCATCAGATTAATGAGGGCAATGGCTTGCCAGCTTTTTACTCATTGGATGGAGGCGGGAAGCAGTAGGATCAGCCCTCCCATGCTACACATCCCAACGAGTGACCACTAAAACGACGTAGGGCTGTTCCGGCCTTCATTCTATCCAGGCGGGGATATGAAATGATTCGATCTTCAAGATACGTACCGTAAATAGTGACCTGTTATGGAAGGAGGTAAAAGCCTTTTACCTCCTTCCATGAGGAAACACAATATTACTGGATAATTTTAGCTAAGCTATGATATGAGTCTGTAATCGAGCGCGTCGAAATCTCTCCATCGCACACATCTACACGCGTCCGTACACGACGGAAACATTCGCCAGTTGGATCTGCGATTTGGGGGGAACGTAATTGTGTACTGCGAGTGTACACCAAAGCTATCAAGGAGTACACCAAAAATCAGTAAGTACCCGTCGATAATTTGGTGTGACCACCCTCTTTGAAAGTTGGCGCCCGACTCCTAAGATAAGCTTGTTTTTCGACTGTTACTCTTACACGTCACATCCCTCGAGGCGCCGCCAATGTTGGGATGGGATCTCTGGTAGGAATTCATGCATGTCTTATTCCTGATGCGGCTGATCGCGTCAATTTGGTGGTGGCTTACATCTTGCATCGTCACGACCTGGTGTCTGTGATCTTCGGTAACGGACAGCAAACCCGTCCGCCGTCGTCGTAAGGCGGTGTGGGTGCTTGCAACGGCGTTGTGGATGTCTTGTTAGAAACAGGCGACTGGCTATGTCTTACAAGTGAAGCCATCTGCCAGATATTCTTCCCGTGTGAGAGCAGTTTATTAGCGATGCATTCTTGGGGTTGGGTTTGAATAGAGGCACGAGGCGGCGGTTGCACTCAAAGGTATAGTATGACTCTGGGCTCTTTCCTGCGGTGAGGGATTCCTACCTCTTATACATGTCGTGCAAGCATTGTCGCCGGGTGCAGTTCCTCTGGGTAAGGTTTATTCACGTACACAGAGGCGGCAGCCTCGAGCTTCACAGAGGATGGGAGGACATATCAATGCAAAGAAGCGTTGACGTTCGACCCGAAGTACTGCCAACCAAAACCTCAAGCATTTCAGGGTAACGTAACACGCAAATATTTACTTCCTCGACTTCAGGTCACGCTTTGGACTCGTGTTTCTACTTGCTCGTGCGTTGTCTTTTTGTCGTGACGCCGACAGGCCGACCCGGGCGCCATGAACTTCTACAACGACTTGTAGGACTCTGTTGCTAGGTTCACTAGAGACGCCGGTGGTCTCCTCTTTCCAACCCCCCGCCAAGGCGATATGTATAGATTCAGGGACATAAGGCCACGAAGGCAGCCACCGCGCCGCCGCGCGAGGTCCGACACCGCTGCGGCGACCCTACCTGCGCCCTCGTCGACCACTCGGTACTTCAAAAGGCCCAGCCTCCCCCGGAAACTTGGCCGATTTGTATTTTGGGCGCTGGTATTTTGTCTTGGTCTTTTGACAATGTGTTTTGGTGTTCATAAATGGTTCGGGTCCAAGCAGTCCGTCCAACCATCGCAGTGCAACTTCCCCCTGAAGGCAGCAGACCCGGACACGCGACCACACGAGTACAAAAACGCATTTGCCACATACAAACATTTTGGCGAGAAATGCGATATCTCATCCCTGGATCTTCACCGCCCCTATGAGCCGATCTGTTCTGATAGGTCCTCCATGCTCATGGCTATGTCGTCGGGTGGTCGGATCGGCCGAGATGCGGTCTACATCCCACGTGGTTGTGACATGCAATGGTACACGACGGAAGAAGTCTGTAAAATTCTGGGACAGTTTTCGCAGGTCATTCTCGTGGGTGACTCCATGTTACGACACGTCATCGGTGCATTAAACATCATCGTGCGAGAGAACTTGGGCTATGGCGGTGTCACTGACTGGAATTTTGACGCTCGAGAGAGGCAAGGGAGCAGGCTTCAAGTGGAGTTTGTTGGCGCTGTGCTGACAAGCGTGAATAGGGAGCGCTGCTTTTGCAATGACCAGTTCGATGTAACCGAATGTTCCGTCCAGGGAATCTACAAGACGCAAGATGTTATCAAGCATGATCATTGGAGTTTAGCTTGCCCTCGTCTAGTGCCAGGTTGGTCAACAGACCTGAGAAGTACGCCCAACGAATAAGCCCAGATTTGCTACTGGCTGTCCATTAGTACTAATGCATGCCTTAGTGGAGCAAATGGTGCGTTATCCTATCGAAGACGTTGAGCTCAAGCGTCTGGAAATGGCCATGGAAGTGAACCCGAGCTCAAGAAAGGCCTTTATCCTCGGTCATGGGCTATGGAACAATCTCGAAATAGACAAGTCTAAAGCCTGGCTGGATACGGTGATCAGAGTCATCGACTCGAAGCTGAGACTCCGCACGCGTCTGAGGAAGAAATTCCACCGAGGCAAGAACATGCCAATCCTCCTGATGACGCCCAACGCAGCAGGCGAGAAGAAGCCGGACGAGTTCATCGTCACGCAAGGCAATAAGGCCTTGGTGCGCTTCGAGCACGCGATGGCGCAAGAAGCTGCGAGACAGAAAATCGATCACCTCGGGACTTGGAACATGTCGATACAGGCAAATCTGTACGACGGCGTACACATGGATATGAGGGGCAACCTACTCAAGGCCATGATGGTGGTGAATTGGCTGAAAGAACTGGCGGCTGAGGAAGGGGACGTGAAGAAGCCTCTTCGGGCACCTATCTGGCCTGGGAGATAGGTAGTCGATCGAGCGTGATGGCGCTAACTCTTGCAACCCAACCCTCAGCGATGTTTAGACGCCGCCGTAACTGGCCGGCGCGTAGACATTCTTTATGTCTGATTTGATCAAGCCGAAGTAAGTACACGAAAGCAAGTAAGAGTAGATATTATCCGACTATCAAACTAACATCAAATTAATTCAGATTCTCCAAGACGGAATCCTCACCGGCATAGCACAACTTATCAGCTTTAGGTTCTAGCGCAAATGGGTTTTTTACTTTCTTTCCAACAAGAAGCCCTCATTTTGTTTATGTAGAATAGGTCTAGATTAGCCTCGTCCTCAGCTCATTCAGCTCAAGGCTACAGCATAATTAATAAATCTCAACCACCGAACCTCGAGCTGTTCAAGCAGTGCATATCGTGAGAACACAGTGCTCCCCCCTCCCCCCATAAAATGACCGAGGAGTTCCTGAGGACGACGGGAGATGCCGCACGATTCTCCACGATACCATACGCAGTATCGTCTCCCCCACTAGGATTCGCACGCTACTGTCGAGCGTATGTATAATTAGATAAACATGCCAGCTAACCACGCGCGGTTTGCAGATGGATACGACGTGGAGTACTTTGTGGCGAATTGACCGACCTACACTACTGCGTACTGTACACACACTACTTATTTGGAGAATGATCTGATCCTCTTCCGTTTCGGCTACTTGGGTAGATACATACTTACTGCGTACATAGAACTGGCCGCAGGGCCGGTCGCTCGCTTGCCGACGGGTTGGTAATTAGCAGTACTGCGTAAATATATACTGGACTGGGAGGTATGTATACTCGATTACTTATGTACTCTACAGTAACACTGCAATGTGCCTTCTGAATACTGGCCCAGAACCTTGTAATTACTACGTAAGGTTAGGTCTGTACTTAAAAAGGTGAATGTTAGGAAAAAAATATTTCCTAAGTACAGTACTAAGAAACTATATATAAATATTACTAATTTAGGTAAAGCTAGTTTATGCTTTTTAAGTTTTTGTATAGCAACTGTTATATAGTATACATTATAACTTGTGCTGCTTAAAAGCTATAATTACTTTTTTTGCTAAATAACTGTTTTAGCTATTTATAAAAATAAAGCTATTTATAAATACTTTTTAATATTTATACTATTAATGCTTTTAATTTTCGTTTATTTTTTTTTAGCATATGTTTATTAATATATTATAAACTTTTTATTAAGTAGCTATTTTTGCTATAAGCTAAAAATAAATTATTGCTGTTATATTTATTAAACAATATTATTTTTTTAAAGCTTTATAGTTTATATATATTGTTATAATAATAATTTATAATAGCTTATAAGCTATTATAATATAGTTTAAATTTATTAGCTTGCTATTTAATATATAAAACTTAATTGCTAGTTTTATAAGTTTTAATTAAGCTTTTTTTTTTTTATAAATAAGCTTAAATTTAGTTTTTTAATGCTTTTAAACTGCTAAAGTAGTTATATACTAATAATGCTTTATAGTTTTATGCTAAATATTGCTAAAATTTAACTTTTTTTTTTTCGTTTGAATTTTTAATATAATTAATAATCTTTATAGCTAGTTATTAATTTAATAGCTACGTTTTAAACAATAAAAAATAACTACTATAACTATTAAGCTTTAAAGTTTAATTATATATATAAATAACTACTTTTAATAAAGTTTAAAAATTAATATAGCAATAAGTTAAACTTTTATATAATATAATTTGCTTAATATTATTATTAGCTTTTTTAACTTTGCTATTATTTTTAGGTTTTTTAAATATAATTAATTTTATAATAAAACTGTTTAATTTATGTTAATTAGTTGCTTTTTTGCTTATAAATATGCTTATATTATTGCTTATTTATTTTTTAAAAAAACTAAACATTTTGCTAATTTGTTAAATTAGTAGTTTTATTGTTTTAAAACTAATATTAAGCATTATTTTTGCTTTAACTTATATAATAGCATATTTAATATATATTAATAGCTTAAAATTAGCTATAAATATATAGTTTATAGCTTAATGCATAAATAATAAAAGTAATATAATAAATTACAAGTTTAAAAGTTTGTTTAATAGTAGTTTTATTAGCTAGCATTAGTTATATTTAATAATAACTTATTAAATAATAAATATAGCTTTTAAATATTAAAAACGTTTATTTAGCTTTTAAATTAAGCTTTTAATAATAGTATGCCTTAAGTTAATATGTGCATTTTTTATGTTTTGCAGTAATTTTAATACTTTAAGCACTTTTAAAAACATTATAGCTTAAAATGCTATATTAACTAAATATAAAAAATCTTTTAAAGCTTATTTATAATTAATTAGCTTAAATAACATGCTATTTTTTTTAATAAAGTATTATTTTATTTATTTTAAATTTATATTATATAGTAATTTAGTTTTAAAACAAAGATTTTTAAAAATAGCTTATAAATTTATAATATTAAAGTATTATAATAATATTATTAGTTATATTTTAGCTTTTAGTAATAACTTTATATTAGCTTTAGTTTTTACTAATAAAAAAACTAGTATAACTAGTAGTTTTAATAGCTAGTTTACTAAAACGTTTAATTTGCTTGTTTTATATATAATTTTTATGCTAAAATGTTTAATAACGTTTAAAAAATATATTATTTTTGCTAGTTGTTTTATTTTTGTTTTTATTATTATAAAAAACTTATAATTTATATAAACAGTAATTTTTTTATTTTTTATTTAATGCTACTAATATTAAAATGCTAATATTATAGCTAGCAACTTTTTTTTTTGTATTAAGTAATATAATTAATATACTTTAAGCTTTTTTAAAAAATATGCTACTAAATATAAAAATATAATTATTTTATAAAAATATAGCTATATTAAATATGCTTTAACGTAATATATACTTAAGTTAATATTTATTATAAATAAAAGCTTTTAATTAAAAGCTTAAATAACTAATATAGTAATAATAGCTTTATAGATTTTTTGTTATACGTTTTTAGCTTTTATATTTAATTTTATTTTTTAGTTTTTAGGTTTTTTTATTAGTATAATTAATAATATAGCAATTAATAAATAGTTTTTAATAAAATGCTTAAAATAGCTTGTAGTATTTATAAATGCTTTTATTTTTATAGTGGTTTTAAATATAAGCTACTTTTGTATTACTGCAATTTTTGTTAAGTTTGCTTTAATACTATTGCAAAAAACATTAAAACTAAAAAAAATACTAAAATTTATAAAAAGCAATATTTTTAATATATTAATTATTATGCTATACTTAATTAATTATATAAATAATAAGCAATAGTGCTTATATAGTTATTTTTTTATTTTAGCTTAAATATAAATATTATTAAATAAACTAGCTAATTATTTATAAAAAAGTTTAATTATTTTTTATATTAGTGCTTAAAATATTACTAAAGCATTATAAAGTTTAAAAAGTATTACTATTTATTTATATAGCTTAAATAATATAATAAACGCTGTTTTTTTATAATATAGTTTATATATAGCAATATGCTAAAATTTATTTTTTAAATTAATAAAAGTATATTATTAGCGCTTTATAGCTTACTATATTTAGTTTATTACATTAAGTAATAAATAAGCTTGCTTTTTTGTTTTTGTCATGACTAGGCTACTCAGGTACCTCAGCACATGTCACAGGTTACATGTATATATGGGATATCCTTCCCATACCCATTTCATGGGAGTTT